>CAMZMU010000078.1:36372232-36450271 GCA_947311845.1 Poa pratensis
GGACCTGGTGGTTTTGGAGTACAGACTCGACCTGACGTCGAGTACTTCAAGATCAACTTTCTTGAGCTGTGCAAGGGGCGCCAAAAGTGGTTCTACATCAAGGATGTGACCATAGGCACCCAAGCGTTCGGGTTGCCTCCCTTTGACGCAGACGCCCTGGTGAAGAAGAGGCCATCCTGGATCGCCCAACTGACCGAGTCGAAGCCGAAGAGGCTGACATTCTGATGGAGAAGGTGCTAAAGCTTCAAACCACTGTTGGTCGGGAGGTTACGGGCATCCTTTTGCTAGCCATTATTGCCAAGAGGCGAGTGCAGCCCCTCCGAGCCCGAGCGCATGCTATGTGGGCATATAGTGGGGTTTCTGATCCAACCCGCTCACGCGCAGTGGAGCTTTCTGATGCGGAAGCAGAGAAGTTGGTAAGAAACCTTACCAAACTGACCGATGAAGAGCCCTACGAGATGAAATCGCCTGTGGCTCCTTATGAAACCAGCAACCCTCTACAATAGGTAACAGTCGATACTATATGTAAGTTGATATGTTATGCATGTGCGATATTGATTCCTTTGCTGTTTCTGTGTGCAGGGACACATAATGTATGAGTCAATGCCTCCTCTGCCAGAGAGCGGCCCAGTGCCAGACAATGAGCCACTCGAGGCGGGCTCTGATGATGAAGTGACCTCACTCGCCACCGCACATACGCCAGACGCCGATGAAGGCGATGCTGAGGTGCAGACCAAGCAGAAGCGGTCGCGCGAGGAAGAAGACACTGCTGACTCAGAGGAGAAGGAGGGGAACGAGACGGAGTCGACGATGGCGCACTCGATATCCCTCGATTCGCTCGCTTCCCCCACGACCCCCGAAGAAATTATGCCCCAGCATAGGTGTGCTTGCACCTGGTCAAATGGTCGACCTTACTGAAGAGTAAGTAGTATGAGCATCTGCTTTTTGATGATTTATGAACGTTGCCAAGTTGTTTACTTAGCATGTGTGAAACAGCGTGTCCTCGGATGAGGATTTGCCACCGCCACCTCAGATGGAGAAGAGCAGTGCGGCGTCGACTGCTCGGAGTTTGCCACCAGAACAGCCGCCAACCGCTGCGACTCCGGCTGCGCGGACGCGGCCACACCATCTGAGCCTGAGGTTGCGGCTGACAAAGAGGAGGCAGCAGCGACAGGCGTTCCTGCGTCGACTTCCTCCTTCTTGAACCATGTAAGCTTGTTCTTTTGTACCATAGTTGAAACTTTTAGCGGGTGTTAAAGCTGTTTATAGACCCGATAAATCTATTCTGAACTTTCACGTGTTGTGATGTAGTCATTTGTACAAGAGCTACTGAAGGCAGGCTCCAAGTATGTACACATGGAGACGGAAGTCGCCACCTTGTAGCAGCAACTCGAGGATGCGAAGAGTAAGTATCCTGTAATGAGAACTCAAGTGTTGTTGATGTGACTATCTTTTGCAGCATGTTGAGGAAATGCTTATGTGTTTCGCAGAGTCAGCGACTGCCGCTGCAGAAGAGATGGGCAAGGCTACCCGTCGAGTTGCTGATCTGGAGAAGAGGCTGAAAGCAGCCGAAGTTAGGGAAGACCAGGCAATTGGTCGACTTTCTGCTGCCAGCACCACTTTGACAGGTATGCAATTTTGTGATTGCATTAGATATTTGAAGTTGTTGTACTATGCTTTGAACATGGTATTTACATGCTATGCTAGGTGTGATGGACGGCCCTACTGCCCCTGGCAAGCAAAACATCGGCGCTTCACTTGATGAAAGTGTAGCTGTCGCAGAGGTTGCCAACAGTAGGGCAGGGGAGATGATGACGAAGGCGGCAAGTGCTTTGGGCGCCCTTCACAGCAGCTTCTTCCCAGATGATGAGCTTCCATCTACGTTTGCAGAACTGGTGGAGTTGTTCAAGCCCGAAGGAATTGCCGTCGCCGATTTCTGTCGCGAGCAAATGGTAAGTGGTGCTCTGACTACTTTTCTCATGTTGCTCGCGCACGGAGTCGAGGCGGGATTTTGACAAGGTCACGACGAAGTTCCCGAGGGGGCATGGCGGCAAAACCGTCGGGTTATGCACTTGGATGGAGTCTGCCCAAAAGTATGCTCAACAGCTTGTATCAACTGTTGAAGATAGGGCAGCCAAGGTTCAGGCGAAGAAGGCTTCCTCCAAGAAGTCGATGACTAGCGAGGTGATTCCCTCGTCGCTTAGTTTTAGGGATGTTTTATGATTTTGCTTTTGCTGTAAAAACTTCAGACTTCGTATTTGTGCTTCATGAAATATGAACTCCAGTTATCGGGAGGCACAGCCCCGAGCCTTTTGCTTGATCTCTTATGTTTCTCTTATGTTCTGAGTTATTCTGGATGTAGACCCGAGCTTCTACAACATCGACTGGTCAGGTGCTGGCGGCTCCACTCAATCACGTAGCGTGAATGATCAGAAAATCATCGACTTCCTTTAGCTCAAATTTCCAAGGTGACAAGCGAGCTGAAGAAAACACAAGACGCATATGCAGAGTTGCAGTCGAGGCCATCTCCAATTACGGAGCGAGAGGCCTTTTTGCTTGAAGAGTTGGAGAAAGTAAACTTACAGCTTGAATGTAAGCCCTTTTGGAAATTGAATTGTGGACTCGACACACAGGTCGACTGGGATAATAATTTTGCTTTATTTTTGCCATTGGTGTTTGTTTTGACCAGTCGAAGGAGGAGGCGCGGCTACAGGACCGACTCGATGGTCAAGCGAGTAGCGCGGAGTACGCTGCCCACCCCTTTTGGTCGGACAGGGCGAGGAGTGTCATTTTGGTAAAGCTTCTGGATCGCGCGTGGCGAACTGCCATTCGACTGGAGAGCTGCAGGTTAGCTTTGTTTCGAGTCCACGAGGCTTTGTTTCCTTTGAATGAGCAACCACAAAGCCTTGCTGCCTTGCTGAAGAAATTTCGAAAGGGCAAGGCGATCAAGAAATTTGTACGCGAGCAACTGATTAGCGGGGCTAACGTTGCTCTTGCCTTTGTGCGGTCGCACTTTCGCACCTTGATTTGAAAAGATTGCGATGGGGCCTGCACCCGTACCAGGTGGTGGTCCTGTGCAAATGGAGGAGCACTACCAAGAGACATGGGTGGACGCAATTGTCGGGGGAATACTTTATGGATTAACTGCGGCCCATGTTGATAAGGGCGACTCAACTTACTCGCACAATAAAGGCCTATATAAAAGCAAGCCCAATATCGCACCGCCACAAGGAGAAAGATCTAGAAGACATATCCTGGAAGACGTGAGGAGGAGTTAGTCTCCAAGTAGGTTCCAGTCGATGTATTCCTTGTGGAGGAAGTTTCCTTTGTAACCTAGAGAGCCTCTGTGTATATAAAGAGGACTCGCAGGACTTAGACAGGGTCAAACTATCAAGCCTAAACCCTAGCTCTTACGGCGAGTTCCCAGATCGGATCGCCACCATTGTAACACCACATTTATCATATCAATACCAAGCTACGGTAGGCAGGAAGTAGGTCTTTACCTCACATTGAGGGGCCGAACTGGGGTAAATCTGTGTTCGTCCTTGTTCCTGCGATCCCAAGCTCAGAGACGATTGACTCGCGCAAATCCCACACCTACGAAGTCATCCATGACATCTGACGTGACAAACCACGACAGCATTGGTCCTAATCCATCATGTGCTAAAGGAGGAGGAGAAGTGGACCCAGCCAAAGGATGAACCTGTTGATTTAAGGTTTTATGTATGGAGGTCAGCCCCCCGAGTGTAAATTTTGCCACTTGTGTATATTTTTTTTTGTTGTATGTGCGGCAGCCCTGAGTATATCTAGTGGGGTTATGAAAACACATAGTATGGAACAAAAATTGCACAGCCCCGAGTGCTCGAGTAAGGCTGTGAATTTTTGCGATGTTTGAAGCTGCAACTCATGAATTTGAGCAACTTTTTTTTGTTTATATATGATTTTTATGACTCAGCCCCCGAGTATTCGAGTGCGGCTGGAGTATTATGTTTGAAGGAGCGAAAGCTCATGCTTTGAACAGCGCAGCCCCCGAGTATTCGGGTGAGGCTAAGTTTGTGCGAATAAGTTATGCGAGTAGTAAGCAGGAGAAATATGAGGAATCATTGATTATATTCCATTTTGAATGTTAAGCTGCAGGCCGCCTCATTAAAAACCTTCCAGTCCCCGTAGGTACCCTGGTAAGGAAAAGAGCGCGTCTGAAACCTGCAGCCATCCGACATATGTGCCTATTACATTGCGACTGACAATCTAAGCATAGAAACGGCGCAGCTGCGCAACGTTCCAAGGATTGTGAGAGTTCGCCTGTCTTCGCGTGCTTCAGTCTGTATGCTCCACCACCAAAGGTGATGATGAAGGGTCCTTCCCATGGAGAAGCAAGTTTGTGCACCTTCTTTTGCTTCAGTCGAAGTACCAGGTCGCCAACCTCGAAGGACCTGGTACGCAGTCGACGGCTGTGATAGTTGCGGAGGTCTTGCTGATAGACAGCTGTGCGTGCTAGCGCCGTGTTGCGTGCTTCTTCGAGCAAGTCGACTGCATCTTCGAGTGCTTCATCTGCATCTTCTTCGTTGTATGCTTCGACTCTTGGTGCATTGAATCTTACTGATGGCAGGATTGCCTCTGCGCCGTAGACCATGAAAAATGGGTGAATTGTGTTGAAGTTGGGAGTTGTGCGTAGGCTCCATAGCACAGATGAGAGTTCTTCGACCCAAGCACCCGCGGCCTTTTGAGTGGCACCAGGAGGCGTTTCTTGATTCCGCTCGTCAAGTCCATTGGCTTTTTCGACTTGGCCATTGGACTGCGGGTGTGCCACGGATGCATAGTTGAGCGTGATATCTTGCTCTTTGCAGAAAGTTCGGAACTCTTCAGCCGTGAAGTTTGTACCGTTATCAGTGATGATGCTTGGCACCCGAAGCGGTATATGATGGATTTTATGAAATTGACTGCTGTAGTGGCAGTCGAACTTGTGATAGGGACTGCTTCAATCCACTTGGTGAACTTGTCGACCGCCACCAGAAGGTGAGTATGCCCTCCATGGGAGGATTTTTTGAGTGGCCCGACCATATCGAGCCCCCCAGGGCCAGGCCAATGGTATTGTCTTCAACGCCGATGCGGGTGCGTGCGGCTTTGTGGCGAATTTTTGACAGCCGATGCACCTTTTGACTATGTCCTCCGCGTCTTTGAGTGCTGTGGGCCAGTAGAAGCCTGCGCGAAAGGCTTTGGCTACGAGTGATCGACTGCTGGCATGATGCCCGCAGGTACCTGCATGAATATCACGAAGGATGGCTTGGCCATCTTCAAATGCTATGCAACGTTGGAACATACCTGATACGCTGCGCTTGTATAGTTCGCCGTTGATGACGGTGTATGCTTTAGATCGTCGAGTGACGCGTCTTGACTCTGTTATGTCTTCAGGTACCTCGCCGCGGAGTATGTATGCGAGGAAAGGTTGAGTCCAAGTTGGCTCAATGAGGAGTACCTCGACTGGCGGGTCCTCTGTGCTAGGTGCTTTGCTCTTGGCTGGTGCGGCTGATGTAGGAGATGCGCTTTTCTTGATGGACCTGTGCTCGATGCGCTCGAGGAAGACACCAGGTGGAACTGGTGCTTTGGTCGCGCCAATGTTGGCTAGCTTATCTGCTTCTTCGTTGCTCTCGCGCCCTATGTGCCGCAACTCGCAGCCTTCGAAGCTCCTCCATGAGGTTGTACAGGTCACGGTAGGCGATCATGTTATCTGCGATTGCATCGCAGGCCTTCATTGTTTGCTGCACCACAAGATTCGAGTCACCATAGATCATCAGTCGAGTGCACCCGAGGGCTTTGGCCATCCGCATGCCATGGATCAGGGCCTCGTACTCAGCTTCGTTATTGGATGGTAACTCGAATCCCATCTGCAGGATATAGCGAAGCTTGTCGCCTTTTGGTGATATGAGGATGACACCTGCGCCTGCGCCTTCGTTCTTCTTTGAGCCGTCGAAGTACATAGTCCATGAGTTGGACACATCTGGTGCTCCTGGCAACTGAGCTTCGATCCACTCGGTATGGAAGTCAGGTAAGACTTGTGCTTTGATGGCCTTCGGGTAATCATACTTGATATCTCGTGGTCCTAGCTCGATGAGCCATTTTGCGACTCGCCCAGTTGCGTTGGGGTTTGTGAGGATGTCCCGATCCCTGAGGTGCTGATTACAGTGATCGGGTGCTCTGCGAAGTATGCGTCAGCTTCCTTGAGGACATGAACACGGCGTAGGCCAGCTTTTGATAGTGCGGGTACCGCTGCTTTGATATGGAGAGCACTTCACTCAAGTAATAGACTGGCGTTGTATGCTTTGGGCGTGTCCCTCCTCCCTGCGTTCGACTACCAGTACGGTACTTACCACCCTGTTAGTTGCGGAGACATATAGGTATAGTGGCTCGCGTTCCCTTGGTGCGACGAGGATTGGAGGGCTTGTGAGGACTCGCTTGAGTCCGTGAAGGCTGCTTCGGCTTCTGGCGTCCACTCGAATTTGTCTGCTTTCTTCATCAGTCGATAGAACGGGAGTGCTTTTTCGCCTAGCTTGCTGATGAATCGACTGAGTGCTGCCACTCGACCCGCTTTTGCACGTCATGGAGCTTTGAAGGCCTTTGCATCGTCAAGATGGCCTGTATTTTCTCCGGGTCCGCCTCGATTCCACGAGCCGAGACTAGATACCCAGGAGCTGCCCGGCTGGCACGCCGAACGTGCACTTCTTCGGGTTGAGCTTGATGTGGAAGCGTTTGAGGTTTGCGAACGTCTCTCGCAAGTCATCGAGTAGTGTGTTTTCCTCCTTGTTGTGATGACGATGTCATCTACGTAGACCTGGACGTTTCGCCCAATTTGCTTCTTGAGGCAGTCTTGCATCATGCGCTGGTAGGTTGCGCCTGCGTTCTTGAGCCCGAAAGGCATTGTTGTGTAGCAGTAGACCCCGAGTGGGGTTATGAACGCCGTTTTCTCTTCATCCTCTTCCTTCATCCTTATCTGGTGGTAACCGAGTAAGCATCCAGGAAGGACAAGCGAGCGCACCCGGCGGTGGAGTCGACGATCTGGTCGATTCGAGGTAGTGGAAAGTGATCCTTTGGACACATTTATTGAGTGCTGTGAAATCTACGCACATCCGAAGGATATCTGTGTGCTTCTTCTCTACGAGTACGGGGTTGGCCACCCATTGTGATTTCTTGATTTCTCTGATGAAACCTGCTGCGAGTAGTCTGTCGACTTCGGCTTCGACTGCGGTTCTTTTGGGCCGGATATGCGGCGCATTGTTTGCTTGACTGGTTTAGCATCTGGAAATAATTGGAGAGAGTGCTCGGCGAATTCCCTGGGAATACCTGGCATGTCGGCTGGACACCACGCAAATATATCCCAGTTCTCACGGAGGAATTCGACGAGCGCGCTTTCCTATGCGATAGGCAGACTCGACGAGACATTGACTGTCTTGGTCGGGTCAGTCGGGTGCACCTGATGCGATCTTGTGTCATTGGTGGTTGAATGCTCTGTCGACTGCCACCTTCTTGTGCTGGCATAAGTGTTCGATCGTTGGAGACCGCTAGATCGGCAGAGTGTTGCTTCCATGCCGAACATCTCAGAGATTTTGCTAAACTCTCGGTCGCAAGAGTCAGACTTTTGGAAGTTTCCTTGACTGTGATTACTCCTTTTGGTCCAGGCATCTTTACTGGAGGTATGCGTAGTGTGGCACCGCCATGAATCGAGCGAACGTCGGGCGTCCAAGTATGGCATGGTATTGTGACTTCCAGTCGACAACTTCGAACTCAATCGACTCTGTCCTGAAGTGGTTCTTGTCCCCGAACGTTACGTCGAGTTGTATGGTGCCTTCTGGGCTTATTGCTTTGCCTGGGACGATACCGTGAAAGGTATTTGAAGATCTTGGCAGGTTTTCGACTGACCTGTTCATTTTGCGGAGCGTATCTGCGAAGATGATGTTTATGCCGCTGCCACCATCCATGAAGACCTTGGACATGGCGTAGCCTCCAATTTGTGCGTCGAGTACCAGAGCAGAGTGCCCTGGACGAACGACCGATGGGGGTGGTCCTCTCTGCTGAAGCTTATTGCAGTTTCGGATCCTTCAAGAATTCAGTTACGGCAGGAGGTGACATGACCGCCATGTTTACTTGTCGAGTGCGAAGTTTTTGCTCCCTGTTGGAAGGGCGACCTTTCTGTATCATGTACATCTGCCCTTGGGGCGGAGGGTACTGAGTTCGTCCACCCGAGGTACTTGTTGTATGGCACCCGCGATATTTCCGCCTGCGGCAGGCTGTGGTGGTGGAGGTGGTGCCATCAGAGGCACTTGTTTGGCTGAGGCACAGGTGCAGGTGCGGGTGGTGTGCGGCTGTTGCCTTTCTGAGTTGTACGTATTCAGACGCTAGTTGGTCGAATTCCTGCAGTTTCTCATCGAGTGATTGGACGCAATTTTCCGTCTTCCCCCTTGTACAGGTGGAATCTGCAATCAGCATCCATTTTTCTTCGAATGATCGCTCGGATTGTGCGCCGGAGCTGACTTGCGCACTTTCCTCTTGTAGCTGTCGCTGCGTTGGCCGCGGTCTCGACTGTCCCGGCGATCATCTCGACTGTCGTCGATCTTCTGACCGTCGGTCGCTTCTGTCTTGGTCGTTGCGGGGTGTGGAGAACCCAGCCGCCATGAATTCGGGTCTGTCGTCGTTAGTGACGTTTTGAACGTTTGCGCCTCGGTCGTCTCTATGAGTCTCTCCGTCTGCCCACTCAGTCGCGATCTTCAGGAGGTTGGCCACAGAGGTTGGCTTTTGGCGACCAAGTGCCTCTTTGAAGTCTTGCCTGTCAAGGCCCATGATGAAAGCATCCATGGCCATATCTTCTGAAATTACTCCAACTGAGTTGCGTATCTCAGTCCATCGTCGGATGTATGACCTCAACGTTTCGTCTGATCGTTGAATGCAAGCTCGCAGCTCTTCGAACATTTTTGGGCGCTCACATAGAGGCTCGAAGTTTTTGATGAGTCAGTGCGGAAGTGATCCCACGAGTCGTATGTTGATTGAGGTAGAGCCTTGAGCCAGTCGCAGGCTGTGCCTTCGAGCATGAGTCGTATGTATTGCATGGCTGTGGTATTTGTGCCTCGCTGTCACGCGACAGCCAGCCTGTAGTCTTCCAGCCACCCTGAAGGTTCTTGTCTACCCGTGTACCCGGGTATTATGCTCTTCATGACGAGTGTCAATTATGGCACGATCTCGACTCCCTCCTGGAGCTGTTGGATTTGGCGTATGGCCTTCGCCGCTAAAGCGAGTGATTTGATCTGTTGGCGATATAGTTTTGCATTGGGGTCATGATGACCCTTGACGTAGTTACCTGCGTCAAAAGAATATGGGTTAGGTTGAGACTCTAAGTGCAGAGTGTATTGTATAGGAAAGACGGTTTTCCCCACGAGGGGTGACTCGAGGGTTTAATATCGAACTCTCAGGAATCAGTAGTGAAAGATTATCTTCTTATCCTTCTCTTGAAAACCTACAAAACAAAATAAATTGTTTTGGCCCTCAGCCTCACCAAGTGGTTGTCAAGCACAAGGTGTGAGAATGATATCAAAATAAAATGAATGCAAAACAGTAAATAAATATGCAATGATGATAAATAAATATGCAAGGATGGTGGAAACAATGATGGATGATATTTTTGGGTTTTGTATTGTGAATGCAAGATGTAAAAGTGTTTTTGTATTTTTGGATTTTTAAATGGCAGAAAATGTAAAGTGGATAAAAGTTGTTGGAAAGGTGTTTCTTATGATTAAAAATGGACCGGGGTTCATGGTTTCACAAATGCACTCTCTCTTTAATAAAGTGGTAGACAATGGAACACTAGAATTGACATGTGAGATTGCAACAAAGGTTTCATGACAAGTTACTAATTATATGGGCATCACGTCCTAACATAGAAATCTTTTGTTTATTAATCTCTCTTATACTCCACCAAGATGCGAACTAAATCATAACACCTTAGTAATTAAGATAAATCAGAGCATAGCATTAAGTTTCATGACATGAAGTTAAAATAAGAACATGCTAGATCTAGTCATGGAGTAGTGGCAATGGTCACACCCACATCTCCGGTAGCAAGGTATTTTTATTTATCCCTAGTGAGGCAACAAAGTAAGGTAAAACACCCAAGTGGATCGCGGAACTTTCTCTCACGTTCACCGCACTAGCCAACCCCGTTACTCCAACTAATGCACATGTTCCCCTCACACGCTCTCATACACATGCTTGATCAAAACAAGTAAACGAGAATGGGGTACATAATATGCATCTACTTTCATAACTGAAACAAAACTATTGCAATCTCAAACATATATTAACTCATAAAAAGATCGACCACAAAGGTATTACATAGATGACAGTAATCATGTTCAGCAGCTCATACGATACTAATTAGTGAAGCTCAAGAGATGAGAGATACATAAGTTACTTCCAAAAACCCATAGTCCAGGGGTGGACTACTCCTCTTGATCATGGAGACGGTGGAGAAGTCGTTGGAGAAGATGGAGACCACGCCGGCAGCGCCCCGCCGGAGTTTTCCCCCTCCAATCTGCAACTCCAGGTCTCTGTTTCGTGGTTTCTGTGTTTCTGCGGCGCTCCTTTCCGAAGAGCGCCGGGGACTATTTTTATAGTCGTTTTTAGGTGAAGACGGAGGCTCGGGAAAAAAGATCGACGGCAACGGAGCCACGTGGGCCCAGATGGTGGGTCCCACGTGGCCAGATTCCTTGGCCGCATGGGCCACCGTCTTCTGGCCCTCGGGCCTCCGCTTGTTCGCTTCCCTCGCTCCCACGCTTTGTTCCTTCCAAAAACTGATGCTCGTAAATTTCTAGGTCATTTGGACGTCGTTTGGGTCCCTGAAACATCAAAATATAGAAAATAGGGTTTTCTGCCTGTGCAGGGTTAATTCCAGAAAAATAGGGAAACAATGAAATATTCCCAATATCAATATAAAACAATGATATAACCTTATATGATGCAAATATGATTGAAATATAAGTAATATAATGCAAAGTTCATGTATGCATTTTAAATGCATCAGGTCATCAGCTGGAGGCTTGATTGCCTCTAGGTATGCTGCGGTAAAGAGAGCACCCGCAGCTGTTTTGGGTACTGGCACTCCCTCCTCGTCGTATGTCATGAAAGAGTTGCCTAGGTTGCGTGTGAGTGCTGCCTCTCATCCGGCGCGAGGTGTGACAGCCTTGATCTGGGTCTTATGTCTGCTCGCCCAGTGGAGCTCAGGGAGAGCTGTCTTCTTCGCGCACTCGACAAGCTAGCTTGCTTTATACGTTCTTCGAGTGTTGCTCTGATCTGCTGCAGTCGAAGTGATTCCTGCCAGTTGAAGTACTGGAAGGTCAACATCTCTTCCCGTGTTGCGTCTGCTGGCATCATTGTGCACTCCTTGATGACTTTATCTGCTTTTGCTGCCATCTCAGCAGTAATTGTGAGTTTTGTGACTCCGTTCGGCATAGTAACCGTGCACGGGAACTCTGTAGGCCTGCGACTGGCCGCAGCATCAGATGATTCTGCGGCGAAGGCAACGTAGACCTGCTGGGTATCACCCGAGGGTATGTGTATGTGTTTTCGAGTCCCGTCATGGACTCGACGTCTTCATCGAGGCTCATGTCGGAGTCGATATGTCCATCGAGTGGTCCGTCTGGACGGATCTCGCTGTCGATGTCTTCATCGCCTATGCTCATCTCGGCGTCGGCGAAGTTGTTATGAATCTCGAAGTCGAGGTTTTTGTTGGTGCAGATCTCGGAGTCGACGTAGTTGTCGATATGAGTTTCGGGCTCGTCGAAGTCGCTGAGGGAGATCTCGCAGTCGAAACTATCCTCGAGTGGGAGATCGAGCTCGGGATCATTTGTGCGGTATGCTGATTCGGCTTCCTCACCTTGGAGTTCTTCAATGAGCTCATTGATCTCTCGAGTCGACATGGTTGTTGAAGACGAGCAAGCTTGGAGGATCGACGATGGTATGGACGCAGTGATGGATCCGCAGTCGAAGGGGCCGCAACCGATGGAGCCTCGGGTGCGGAAGTCGCGAGTTGGCGTTGATCTGTCAAGTCCTGCACACCAAGCTTATTGACGAAAAAATTGAACGAGCCAACGGTTAAACCCAAACCTGACTCGAGATCGGAGGTCTCCTGGAATTCTGGCGAGTGTGGCCTGAAATCCATCAGAGAATCTGATGTGCTTTTTGCACGTGAAGCTGGCGTGCTGCCGTTTGTCGAGTGAGTTGGCGAGTTGCCGTGTGCCGCCCGAGTCGGCGAGTTCTAGTTTGTTGCTGCAGCCGGTGAGTTGCCGTTTGTAGATCCGATCGGCGAGTCGCCATTTTCCGATGGAACCGAGAAACCGTGAGTCCAGCACTATTCTTTCCACAGACGGTGCCAATTGACGAGGGGTTAACTCATCAAATCCCATGGTTGAGGACCTGGGTTGAGATTATGGGAGAGAACGTGGTAGTACTGGTAGTTTCGTCGGCTGACAAGCAGAGGCAAAGATTTACCCAGGTTCAGGCCTCGGGTGGAGGTAAAGACCCTACTTTCTGCTTGTCTGGTATTGATTGTGTGAGATTATGCGATTAGAGGGGAGCTCCGGCGAGATGTCGATCTCGCTAGGGCTTTTGGTGGTTCGAGTTGGCTTGTCCAGGATCGACGGCCCTCCAGCCTTTATAAGAGGTTGGGTCTCGGGAGTCCGTAACGGACCATGTTTACATGTAAGGAAAGTATAAACCGACTATGCCTATGTCTAATCTGGGACCTAACGTGAAGCCCATGACGAAAGGCCCAACAAGATGGAGTACCCTCCAAGATTAGATATAGGCATAGTCGGTTTATACTTTCCTTACATGTAAACAGGGTCGGTTACGGACTCCCGAGACCCAGCCTCTTATAAAGGCTGGGAGGGCCATCGATCCTGAAAGCCATACTCGAACCACCAAGCCCTAGCGAGATCGACATCTCGCCGGAGCTCCTGTAATCGCATAATCCACACAATCAATACCAGACAAGCAGGAAGTAGGGTCTTTACCTCCACCCGAGGGGCCTGAACCTGGGTAAATCTTTGCCTCTGCTTGTCAGCCGACGAAACTACCAGTACTACCACGTTCTCTCCCCATAATCTCAACCCTAGGTCCTAACCATGGGATTTGATGAGTTAACCCCTCGTCAATTGGCGCCGTCTGTGGGAAAGAATAGTGCTGGACTCACGGTTTCTTCGGTTCCATCGGAAAACGGCGACTCGCCGATCGGATCTACAAACGGCAACTCGCCGGCTGCATCAACAAACCAGAACTCGCCGACTCGGCGGCACACGGCAACTCGCCGACTCACTCGACAAACGGCAGCACGCCAGCTTCACCTGCAAAAAGCACATCAGATCCTCTGATGGATTTCGAGCCACACTCGCCAGAATTCCAGGAGACCTTCTCCGATCTCGAGTCAGGTTTGGGTTTAACCGTTGGTTCGTTCAATTTTTTCGTCAACAAGCTTGGTGTGCAGGACTTGACAGATCCACGCCAACTCGCGACTTCCGCACCCGAGGCTCCATCGGTTGCGGCTCCTTCGACTGCGGATCCATCAACTGCGTCCATACCATCGTCGATCCTCCAAGCTTGCTCGTCTGCAACAACCATGTCGACTCGAGAGATCAACGAGCTCATTGAAGAACTCCAAGGTGAGGAGGCCGAATCAGCATACCGCACAAACGATCCCGAGCTCGATCTCCCACTCGAGGATAGTTTCGACTGCGGGATCTCCCTCAGCGACTTCGACGAGCCCGAAACTCATATCGACAACACGTCGACTCCGAGATCTGCACCAACAACAACCTCGACTTCGAGATTCATAACAACTTCGCCGACGCCGAGATGAGCATAGGCGATGAAGACATCGACAGCGAGATCCGTCCAGACGGACCACTCGATGGGCATATCGACTCCGACATGAGCCTCGATGAAGACGTCGAGTCCATGACGGGACTCGAAAACACATACACATACCCTCGGGTGATACCCCAGCAGGTCTACGTTGCCTTCGCCGCAGAATCATCTGATGCTGCGGCCAGTCGCAGGCCTACAGAGTTCCGTGCACGGTTACTATGCCGGATGGAGTCACAAATCTCACAATTACTGCTGAGATGGCAGCAAAAGCAGATAAAGTCATCAAGGAGTGCACAATGATGCCAGCAGACGCAACACGGGAGGAGATGTTGACCTTCCAGTACTTCAACTGGCAGGAATCACTTCGACTGCAGCAGATCAGAGCAACACTCGAAGAACGTAAAAAGCAAGCTAGCTTGTCGAGTGCGCGAAGAAGACAGCTCTCCCTGAGCTCCACCGGGCGAGCAGACACAAGACCCAGATCAAGGCTGTCACACCTCGCGCCAGATGAGAGGGCAGCACTCACCCGCAACTAGGCAACTCTTTCATGACATACGACGAGGAGGGAGTGCCAGTACCCAAAACAGCTGCGGGTGCTCTCTTTACCGCTGCAGCATACCTAGAGGCAATCAAGCCTCCAGCTGATGACCCCAATGCAAAACTACATCGCCAACAGATCAAATCACTCGCCTTAGCGGCGAAGGCCATACGCCAAATCCCAAAAACTCCAGGAGGGAGTCGAGATCGTGCCATAGTTGACACGCGTCGTGAAGAGCATAATCGCAGTGGTCGCCGCCACCACTCGAAGGAAAGAAGCGGCTCACGTCGGCGCAGGTCCAGGAGCAGATCACGCAGATCTTACAGTAGCGACTCATACTCTGATCGAGAGCTCTGTGCTTCACTCGACGCGTCCGCGAGACACGGATGCCCAAAGGGTTCAAACTCACATCTGAACAGCCCAAGTACACGGGTCGACAGGAACCTTCAGGGTGGCTGGAAGACTACAGGCTGGCTGTCGCGTGCCAGCGAGGCACAAATATCACAGCCATGCAATACATACGACTCATGCTCGAAGGCACAGCCCGCGACTGGCTCAAGGCTCTACCTCCATCAACATACGACTCGTGGGATCACTTCCGCACTGACTTCATCAAAAACTTCGAGCCTCTATGTGAGCGCCCAAAAACGTTCGAAGAGCTGCGAGCTTGCGTTCAACGGTCAGACGAAACGTTGAGGTCATACATCGACGATGGACTGAGATACGCAACTCAGTTGGAGTAATTTCAGAAGATATGGCCATGGATGCTTTCATCATGGGCCTCGCCAGGCGAGACTTCAAAGAAGCACTTGGTCGCCAAAAGCCAACCTCTGTGGCTAACCTCCTGAAGATCGCGACTGAGTGGGCAGACGGAGAAGACATGGCGCGCACCACACGCGGGTCCTCACCCCGTGACAATCATGAAAGCGGCAGTCGAAGCCGCAGAGACTCATACAGAGACGACCGAAGGCGCAACGTTCAAAACGTCACTACGACGACGACAGACCCGAATTCATGGCGGCTGGGTTCTCCACACCCCGCAACGACCAAGACAGAAGCGACCGACGGTCAGAAGATCGACGGGACAGTCGAGATGATCGCCGGGACAGTCGAGATGATCGCCGGGACAGTCGAGACCGCGGCCAACGCAGCACAGCTACAAGAGGAAAGACTGGCGCAAGTCGCGCTCCGGCGCACAATCCGAGCGATCATTCGAAGAAAAGATGGATGCTGATTGCAGATTCCACCTGTACAAGGGGAAGACGGAAAATTGCGCTCCAATCACTCGATGAGAAACTGCAGAGAATTCGACCAACTAGGTCTGAATACGTACAACTCAGAAAGGCAACAGCCGCACACGCACCCGCACCTGCACCTGTGCCTCAGCCAAACAATGTGCCGTCCTGATGGCACCACCTCCACCACCACAGCCTGCCGCAGGCGGAAATATCGCGGGTGCCATACAACGTACCTCGGGTGGACGAACCTCAGTACCCTCCGCCCCAAGGGCAGATGTACATGATACAGAAAGGTCGCCCTTCCAACAGGGAGCAAAAACTTCGCACTCGACAAGTAAACATGGCGGTCATGTCACCTCCTGCCGTAACTGAATTCTTGAAGGGATCCGAAACTGCAATAAGCTTCAGCAGAGAGGACCACCCACCATCGGTCGTTCGTCCAGGGCACTCTGCTCTGGTACTCGACGCACAAATTGGAGGCTACGCCATGTCCAAGGTCTTCATGGATGGTGGCAGCGGCATAAACATCATCTTCGCAGATACGCTCCGCAAAATGAACAGGTCAGTCGAAAACCTGCCAAGATCTTCAAATACCTTTCACGGTATCGTCCCAGGCAAAGCAATAAGCCCAGAAGGCACCATACAACTCGACGTAACGTTCGGGGACAAGAACCACTTCAGGACAGAGTCGATTGAGTTCGAAGTTGTCGACTGGAAGTCACAATACCATGCCATACTTGGACGCCCGACGTTCGCTCGATTCATGGCGGTCCACACTATGCATACCTCCAGCTGAAGATGCCTGGACCAAAAGGAGTAATCACAGTCAAAGGAAACTTCCAAAAGTCCGACTCTTGCGACCGAGAGTTTAGCAAAATCTCTGAGATGTTCGGCATGGAAGCAACACTCGCCGATCTAGCGGTCTCCAACGATCGAACACTTATGCCGGAGCACAAGAAGGTGGCAGTCGACAGAGCATTCAATGCCACCAATGACACAAGGTCGCATCAGGTGCACCCGACTGACCCGACCAAGACAGTCAATGTCTCGTCGAGTCTGCCTATCGCATAGGAAAGCGCGCTCGTCGAATTCCTCCGTGAGAACTGGGATATATTTGCGTGGTGTCCAGCCGACATGCCAGGTATTCCCAGGGAATTCGCCGAGCACTCTCTCCAATTATTTCCAGATGCTAAACCAGTCAAGCAAACAATGCGCCGCATATCCGGCCCGAAAAGAACCGCAGTCGAAGCCGAAGTCGACAGACTACTCGCAGCAGGTTTCATCAGAGAAATCAAGAAATCACAATGGGTGGCCAACCCCGTACTGTAGAGAAGAAGCACACAGATATCCTTCGGATGTGCGTAGATTTCACAGCACTCAATAAATGCTGTCCAAAGGATCACTTTCCACTACCTCGAATCGACCAGATCGTCGACTCCACCGCCGGGTGCGCTCGCTTGTCCTTCCTGGATGCTTACTCGGGTTACCACCAGATAAGGATGAAGGAAGAGGATGAAGAGAAAACGGCGTTCATAACCCCACTCGGGGTCTACTGCTACACAACAATGCCTTTCGGGCTCAAGAACGCAGGCGCAACCTACCAGCGCATGATGCAAGACTGCCTCAAGAAGCAAATTGGGCGAAACGTCCAGGTCTACGTAGATGACATCGTCATCACAACAAGGGAGGAAAACACACTACTCGATGACTTGCGAGAGACGTTCGCAAACCTCAAACGCTTCCACATCAAGCTCAACCCGAAGAAGTGCACGTTCGGTGCCAGCCGGGCAGCTCCTGGGGTATCTAGTCTCGGCTCGTGGAATCGAGGCGGACCCGGAGAAAATACAGGCCATCTTGACGATGCAAAGGCCTTCAAAGCTCCATGACGTGCAAAAGTTAGCGGGTCGAGTGGCAGCACTCAGTCGATTCATCAGCAAACTAGGCGAAAAAGCACTCCCGTTCTATCGACTGATGAAGAAAGCAGACAAATTCGAGTGGACGCCAGAAGCCGAAGCAGCCTTCACGGACCTCAAGCGAGTCCTCACAAGCCCTCCAATCCTCGTCGCACCAAGGGAACGAGAGCCACTATACCTATATGTCTCCGCAACTAACAGGGTGGTAGCACCGTACTGGTAGTCGAACGCAGGGAGGAGGGACACGCCCAAAGCATACAACGTCCAGTCTATTACTTGAGTGAAGTGCTCTCCATATCAAAGCAGCGGTACCCGCACTATCAAAAGCTGGCCTACGCCGTGTTCATGTCCTCAAGGAAGCTGACGCATTACTTCGCAGAGCACCCGATCACTGTAATCAGCACCTCAGGGATCGGGGACATCCTCACAAACCCAACGCAACTGGGCGAGTCGCAAAATGGCTCATCGAGCTAGCACCACGAGATATCAAGTATGATTACCCGAAGGCCATCAAAGCACAAGTCTTACCTGACTTCCATACCGAGTGGATCGAAGCTCAGTTGCCAGGAGCACCAGATGTGTCCAACTCATGGACTATGTACTTCGACGGCTCAAAGAAGAACGAAGGCGCAGGCGCAGGTGTCATCCTCATATCACCAAAAGGCGACAAGCTTCGCTATATCCTGCAGATGGGATTCGAGTTCCATCCAATAACGAAGCTGAGTACGAGGCCCTGATCCATGGCATGCGGATGGCCAAAGCCCTCGGGTGCACTCGACTGATGATCTATGGTGACTCGAACCTTGTGGTGCAGCAAACAATGAAGGCCTGCGATGCAATCGCAGATAACATGATCGCCTACCGTGACCTGTACAACTCATGGAGGGCAGCTTCGAAGGCTGCGAGTTGCGGCACATAGGGCGCGAGAGCAATGAAGAAGCAGATAAGCTAGCCAACATTGGCGCGACCAAAGCACCAGTTCCACCTGGTGTCTTCCTCGAGCGCATCGAGCACAGGTCCATCAAGAAAAGAACATCTCCTACATCAGCCGCACCAGCCAAGAGCAAAGCACCTAGCACAGAGGACCCGCCAGTCGAGGTACTCCTCATGAGCCAACTTGGACTCAACCTTTCCTCGCATACATACTCCGCGGCGAGGTACCTGAAGACATAACAGAGTCAAGACGCGTCACTCGACGATCTAAAGCATACACCGTCATCAACGGCGAACTATACAAGCGCAGCGTATCAGGTATGTTCCAACGATGCATAGCATTGAAGATGGCCAGCCATCCTTCGTGATATTCATGCAGGTACCTGCGGGCATCATGCCAGCAGTCGATCACTCGTAGCCAAAGCCTTTCGCGCAGGCTTCTACTGGCCCACAGCACTCAAAGACGCGGAGGACATAGTCAAAAGGTGCATCGGCTGTCAAAAATTCGCCACAAAGCCGCACGCACCCGCATCGGCGTTGAAGACAATACCATTGGCCTGGCCCTTCGCCCAGTGGGGGCTCGATATGGTGGGCCACTCAAAAAATCCTCCCATGGAGGGCATACTCACCTTCTGGTGGCGGTCGACAAGTTCACCAAGTGGATTGAAGCAGTCCCTATCACAAGTTCGACTGCCACTACAGCAGTCAATTTCATAAAATCCATCATATACCGCTTTGGTGTGCCAAGTAGCATCATCACTGATAACGGTACAAACTTCACGGCTGAAGAGTTCCGACTTTTGCAAAGAGCAAGACATCACGCTCAACTATGCATCCGTGGCACACCCGCAGTCCAATGGCCAAGTCGAAAAAGCCAATGGACTCGTGACGAGCGGAATCAAGAAACGCCTCCTGGTGCCACTCAAAAGGGCGCGGGTGCTTGGGTCGAAGAACTCCATCTGTGCTATGGAGCCTACGCACAACTCCCAATGCCTCAACACAATTTACCCCATTTTTCATGGTCTACGGCGCAGAGCAATCCTGCCATCAGACGTAAGATTCAATGCACCAAGAGTCGAAGCATACAACGAAGAAGATGCAGATGAAGCACTCGAAGATGCAGTCGACTTGCTCGAAGAAGCACGCAACACGGCGCTAGCACGCACAGCTGTCTATCAGCAAGACCTCCGCAACTATCACAGCCGTCGACTGCGTACCAGATCCTTCGAGGTTGGCGACCTGGTACTTCGACTGAAGCAAAAGAAGGTGCACAAACTTGCTTCTCCATGGGAAGGACCCTTCATCATCACCGAGGTCATTGGTGGTGGAGCATACAGACTGAAGCACGCGAAGACAGGCGAACTCTCGCATAATCCTTGGAACGTTGCGCAGCTGCGCCGTTTCTATGCTTAGATTGTTCAGTCGCATAATGTAATAGGCACATATGTCGGATGGCTGCAGGTTTCAGACGCGCTCTTTTCCTTACCAGGTACCTACGGGGACTGGAAGGTTTTTAATGAGGCGGCCTGCAGCTTAACATTCAAAAATGGAATATAATCAATGATTCCTCATATTTCTCCCTGCTTACTACTCGCATAACTTATTCGAACACACTTAGCCTCACCCGAATACTCGGGGGCTACGCTGTCTCAAAGCATGAGCTTTCGCTCCTTCAAACATAATACTCCAGCCGCACTCGAATACTCGGGGGCTGGGTCATAAAAATCATACATAAATGAAAAAGTTGCTCAAATCATGAGTTGCAGCTTCAAACATCGCAAAAATTCACAGCCTCACTCGACACTCGGGGCTGTGCAATTTATGTTCCATACTCTGTGTTTTTCATAAACCCCACTCGACACTCGGGGGCTGCGCACATACACATAAAACAAAATATACACAAGTGGCAAAATTACACTCGGGGGCTGACCCCTATACATAAAACCTTAATCTACAGGTTCATCCTTTGGCTGGGTCCACTTCTCCTCCTCCTTTAGCACATGATGGATTAGGACCAATGCGTCCACCCGTGTCTCTGGTAGTGCTCCTCCATTTGCACAGGACCACCACCTGGTACGGGTGCAGGCCCCATCGCAATCTTTTTCAAATCAAGGTGGAAAGTGCGACCGCACAAAGGCAAGAGCAACGTTAGCCCCGCTAATCAGTTGCTCGCGTACAAATTTCTTGATCGCCTTGCCCTTTCGAAATTTCTTCAGCAATGCAGCAAGGCCTTGTGGTTGCTCATTCAAAGGAAACAAAGCCTCGTGGACTCGAAACAAAGCTAACCTGCAGCTCTCCAGTCGAATGGCAGTTCGCCACGCACGATCCAGAAGCTTTACCAAAATGGCACTCCTCGCCCTGTCCGACCAAAAGGGGTGGGCAGCGTACTCCGCGCTACTCGCTTGACCGTCGAGTCGGTCCTGTAGCCGCCTCCTCCTTCGACTGGTCAAACAAACACCTATGGCAAAAATAAAGCAAAATTATTATCCCAGTCGACCTGTGTGTCGAGTCCACAATTCAATTTCCAAAAGGCTTACATTCAGCTGTAAGTTTACTTTCTCCAACTCTTCAAGCAAAAAGGCCTCCCGCTCCGTATTGGAGATGGCCTCGACTGCAACTCCGCATATGCGTCTTGTGTCTTCTTCAGCTCGCTTGTCACCTCGGAAAGTTTGAGCTGAAGGAAGTCGATGATTTTCTGATCATTCACGCTACGTGACTGAGTGGAGCCGCTCGCACCTGGACCAGTCGATGTTCTAGAGGCTCGGGTCTACATCCAGAATAACTCAGAACATAAGAGAAACAGAAGAGATCAAGCAAAAGGCTCGGGGGCTGTGCCTCCCGATAACTGGAGTTCATATTTCATGAAGCACAAATACGAAGTCTGAAGTTTTTTACAGCAAAAGCAAAATCATAAAAAGTCCCTAAAACTAGGCGACGAAGGAATCACTCGCTAGTCATCGACTTCTTGGAGGAAGCCTTCTTCGCCTGAACCTTGGCTGCCCTGTCTTCAACAGTTGATACAAGCTGTTGAGCATACTTTTGGGCAGCCTCCATCCAAGTGCCTAACCCGACGGTTTTGCCGCCAGGCCCCCTCGGGAACTTCGTCGTGACCTTGTCAAAATCCGCCTCGACTGTGCGCGAGCAACATGAGAAAAGTAGTCTGAGCACCACTTACCATTTGCTCGCGACAGAAATCGGCGACGGCAGTTCCTTCGGGCTTGAACAGCTCCACCAGTTCTGCAAACGTAGATGGAAGCTCATCATCTGGGAAGAAGCTGCTGTGAAGGGCGCCCAAAGCACTCGCCGCCTTCGTCAGCATCTCCCCTGCCCTACTGTTGGCAACCTCTGCGACAGCTACACTTTCATCAAGTGAAGCGCCAATGTTTTGCTTGCCAGGGGCAGTAGGGCCGTCCATCACACCTAGCATAGCATGTAAATACCATGTTCAGAAGCATAGTACAACAACTTCAAATATCTATGCAATGGCAAAATTGCATACCTGTCAAAGTGGTGCTGGCAGCAGAAAGTCGACCAATTGCCTGGTCTTCCCTAACTTCGGCTGCTTTCAGCCTCTTCTCCAGATCAGCAACTCGACGGGTAGCCTTTGCCCATCTCTTCTGCAGCGGCAGTCGCTGACTCTGCGAAACACATAAGCATTTCCTCAACATGCTGCAAAAGATAGTCACATCAAAACACTCGAGTTCTCATTACAGGATACTTACTCTTCGCATCCTCGAGTTGCTGCTGCAAGGTGGCGACTTCCGTCTCCATGTGTACATACTTGGAGCCTGCCTTCAGTAGCTCTTGTACAAATGACTACATCACAACACGCGAAAGTTCAGATAGATTTATCGGGTCTATGAACAGCTTTAACACCCTAATGATTCAACTATGGTGCAAAAGAACAAGCTTACATGATTCAAGAAGGAGGAAGTCGACGCAGGAACGCCTGTCGCTGCTGCCTCCTCTTTGTCAGCCGCAACCTCAGGCTCATGGTGTGGCCGCGTCCGGCAGCCGGAGTCGCAGCGGTTGGCGGCTGTTCTGGTGGCAAACTCCGAGCAGTCGACGCGCACTGCTCTTCTCCATCTGAGGTGGTGGTGGCAAATCCTCATCCGAGGACACGTTGTGTCACATGCTAAGTAAACAACTTGGCAACGTTCATAAACTATCAAAAAGCAGATGCTAATACTACTTACTCTTCAGTAAGGTCGACCATTCGACCAGGTGCAAGCACACCCATGCTGGGGCGTGATTTCTTCGGGGGTCGTGGGGGAAGCGAGCGAATCGGAGGGATATCGAGTGGCGCCATCGTCGACTCCGTCTCGTTCCCCTCCTTCTCCTCTGAGTCAGCAGTGTCTTCTTCCTCGCGCGACCGCTTCTGCTTGGCCTGCACCTCAGCATCGCCTTCATCGGCGTCTGGCGTATGTGCGGTGGCGAGTGAGGTCACTTCATCATCAGAGCCCGCCTCGAGTGCTCATTGTCTGGCACTGGGCCGTCTCTGGCAGAGGAGGCATCGACTCATACATTCTGTGTCCCTGCACACAGAAACAGCAAAGGAATCAATATCGCACATGCATAACATATCAACTTACATATAGTATCGACTGTTACCTCTGGTAGAGGGTTGCTGGTTTCATAAGGAGCCACAGGCGAGTTCATCTCGCAAGGCTCTTCATCAGTCAGTTTGGTAAGGCTTCTTACCAACTTCTCTGCTTCCGCATCAGAAAGCTCCACTGCGCGTGAGCGGGTTGGATCAGAAACCCCACGTATGCCCACAAGCATGCGCTCGGGCTCGGAGGGGCTGCACTCGCCTCTTGGCAATAATGGCTAGCAAATGGATGCCCGTAACCTCCCGACCAACAGTGGTCTGAAGCTTTAGCACCTTCTCCATCAGAATGTCAGCCTCTTCGGCTTCGACTCCGGTCGGCTGGGCGATCCAGGATGGCCTCTTCTTCACCAGGGCGTCTGCGTCAAAGGGAGGCAACCCGAACGCTTGGGTGCCTATGGTCACATCCTTGATGTAGAACCACTTTTGGCGCCATCCTTGCACAGACTCAAGAAAGTTGATCTTGAAGTACTCGACGTCAGGTCGAGTCTGTACTCCAAAACCACCAGGTCCCTTGGCGCTGTGCTGGCGCTTGACGTTGAAGATGCGGCGAAACAGCCCGAAGTGGGGCGCAACGCCCAAGAAGCACTCGCAAAGAACGAAGAAACACGCAATGTGCAAAAGCCCATTGGGCGTAAAATGCAATTGCACTCCATAAACGTGCATCAGTGCACGAAGAAAGTTATGAACAGGGAAGGAGAATCCCTGTTCACAAAATCCACAAAACAGACCCGCTCATTGGGGCCTGGGCGCGGGATTACCTCGGCGCCGGGGATGCGAACCTGCGAGGTGTCCTCAGGAATCAGCCCGTCATTCCGCAGGCCGGTGAGCATCCTCTTGCTGCAGGTGGTCTTGGTCCACGAGCCTTTGTCCCTCTTCAAACCGCTGGCAGCGGCTCCAGCGGCGCTGTCTGCCGACGCGTTCACGGCGCTCCTGCCCTTTCGGGTCGAGGCTTCGTCATCGCGATGGTGGGTGCAAAAGCTTGGCTGTTGGGCTATGGCGATGCGCTAGGAGGAAGAAGAAGCAGCGGCGGCGGAGAGCAAATGGCAAGTAAAAATATTATTTACTCCGCCGCACCCTTTTAACCTCAACGCAAAAGAATCCGCACCGTTGATGCGAGGTTGTGGGCAAAGTAGCAAATCCAGCCATACACGTGGCAGCCGTGGAGAGAACCGTCGCCGGCCACTCCGCCCACTACGCACAGGAATCTAGGAACCGTCATCATAGTCCTGGAGAAATCGTGCCTGAACGGTCAAATCCAGTCCAAACGGCTGCACCGTGGGCCCACAGACGTGTCACGTCCCATCTATCACAACATAGCGCACGCCACCGCATGTCAGGCAGCGCAGTCGCCACAAACGTCATCCCTGACGTCATTGCACGTCATATTCAGAAAAGCATTCGAGTCCGCCCGACGCAGATTGATCAATCGACTACCTTGCTTGGTTCGGGTGTGAAAAAGCCATGTTAAGGCAAAATCTGTCACTCGACCGTTCCTTCGGCTGAGGCATATTACTCCCATCGGGAGCATATCAAAAAATTGTTCGACTAGAGATGCTCAAGATAAAATGATTTTGAGATTATCCTCATTACAAGCAATACAGCATAATCTCGGGGGCTACTCCCATCGGAGCGCTGACGCGCACCCGATAGAATAACGACAAAGTGACAGTCGACAAAAGGAACAACTCAGTTCATATACAAAATCAAACTCGAAACATTCCCGAGTTGCGTCTGCCGCAAATACTTCGGATGCTGCACGCATAGTGCAAAGGTAAGACCCGCCGAACTTTCGAGCTGGGCTAAGTACCGTTCCAGCAACGTCAATCCTTATACTTTCCGTGTCAGCATACATGATGAAAAGTCCTGACGGATGCGTTGGGTAAAATTCAAATCTATACTGCAGATCGACTCAGTAACGACCTCCACGGCCTAGTCGAATCTGACCAGTTTGTTCCAGATTCGAGTCCGGAGACTCGAGTTTGATTGAAAGCTAGTAAGGTTTTACCCGAATGTGTAGTTAACCAGCCCCGATCCGTCGAGTGTACTGGGCCTGCTAAGTTATTATCCCTTGATCATCATAAGCAAAAATCACAGTCAATGAGATACTCGACATAGCCAACATGTGCTATTCATACAGTAATTCCAATTATAATACAAAGCATATGACGTGCACTTACGAATGAGTCCATGCCCGATTCTTCGAGTCAGACAAGTACTCAGGGGCTACTGACAAGGATATACATCTCGGGTAACCTACCATAAGGATACCTGGTGCGCGTGTCGACTAAGACCCAACTATCAAAAGCCTAACGTGAAGCCCATGACGAACGGCCCAACAAGATGGAGTACCCTCCAAGATTAGACATAGGCATAGTCGGTTTATACTTTGCTTACATGTAAACAGGGTCAGTTACGGACTCCCGAGACGCAGCCTCTTATAAAGGCTGGGAGGGCCGTCGATCCTGGACAAGCCATACTCGAACCACCAAAAGCCCTAACGAGATCGACATCTCGCCGGAGCTCCCCTGTAATCGCATAATCTAACACAATCAATACGAGACAAGCAGGAAGTAGGATCTTTACCTCCACCCGAGGGGCCTAAACCTGGTTAAATCTTTGCCTATGCTTGTCAGTCGACGAAAGTACCAGTATTACCACGTTCTCTCCTCATAATCTCAACCCTAAGTCCTCAACCATTGGATTTGATGAGTTAACCCTCGTCAACCACCATGAATTTCTCCAAAATGATAAGTGATCTTTTCACTATCATTATTTTGCACTTGATTTTTTTATTGTCTAACAAGCATTAACACATACATGTTTTTTCCAGGCTTGGTTCGTTTTTCCCAGTAAATAAAAGCAGAGAACATTAAACAAAGAGAAAAGGGAGCAGTCGTCGTGAAGAAAAATCGAGAAAGGAGCAGCGATGCAATAGTTTGTAGATTTAGAACAGGAAAAATTCTCACGCGAGCCACGGTTGAGAAGCAGCCTCTCACGTTCAGTAATTAACAGCAGATGCAATCAGTGCATCCTGGAGTCCACTAGAAGGACGGCGGCTGGTCCACTCATGGGCAAACGGCGGTCCACTCCATGAGCGACTGTCGTCTCCATCACGGGAGTTTAGAGGCAGGTGTGGAAGGTTGGCGCGCCGCTCTCCCATGGCGATTTAAATCCGCACTGTCGACTGCGGGAAGAACCAGCACGGCGAACGGCAGAGTGCAGGGCAGGATTTGGTAGGCCACTGGCGCGCGTGAGAGTCCACATCGGCGCTCAGCACGATATGCACGGGAGGTGCAGCAGACACCCGGATGCGCGAGACGAAGGGGAGGGGCCGGGCCGCTGCTGACTGACGGGAGGCACAGGCCTTGCCTTGCCAGCGTTCCGCGGGCCACCATGGACGGAAACCAAGGAGAGAAGAGGCCAGAGGAGGCGTTGTGGAGGAGGGAGTTCGGGAGCACATAGGCGGCGCCCCTCCGGTCAGGCTGCATTGCGGGTACTCGGGAGCCCGGCTGCAGCGGCCCTCCAGTCGGATGGCGGCGCGGTAGATGACCACCAGCGCGCCCTGGGGAAGTAGGTGAGGGGGCACGGCAGCAGGCCACCCGGGGCGGCGCTAGGACCTCTACGGCGGCCGAGATGCAGCGGAGGGTAGGGCCCCGCCGGCCTGTTGAGATGCAGACGAGGGAGCCACTCTGCCGACGAGCGCTAGCAAGGGAAAGAGGGGGGAGGCGGCGCTCAAGCTCCAAGCCGGGAACGGCGGGCGCTGGAGAACGACGGCGCGCCGGATTCTGTGGAGGAGGTGGGTGGATCAGGAGGTAGGTACGTGTGCTGAGGAAGAAGAAGCGAGATCTTTTTATCGAGTAGCCCGGGATGCGGGTCGTGTTCGGGAAGGTGTTTTGGATGGGGTTTGTTGAGGAGGAAACCATGTTGTTTGGAAAAAAGTGATCTGAATAACTATTTAGAGCACTCTTAAAAGTGGTTTCTGAATAGTCCCATCATATCTATACTACTATTAAAAGAGCAAACTTCTCTTGGTGGGACACTTTAAATCTGAGCCGTTCAATATCCGATCAAACGGCCCAGATCGTCCCAATGTTTGACAACTCAACATTGCCCAGTTTGGACGGTTTTGCCCTCCCACCAAATCACATAATACTGCTAGATTGTCACCGTACCCCTTCGTTTCTTTTATTTTTGCTCTCCTGCAACAATCCTTCCACCCACTCAAACGGGCATGCGTCTCCTGCTCGCCCGCGCGGGAGCCCGTGCTCCGGGCGATGCCTCCGGGCAGAATCCGCGGTTGGGCGCCACTGAACTCCCCTGCGCCATGCTGAGTATGGGAGGCCCCCAAGAAGGTCAACGCGGAGGTCGGAGGCGCTGTTCGTGCTGCTAGCCGACGAGGCGCTGAGAAACGACGCGCAGGGCGCACGGCACGCGTTGCTGGAGCTGGTGCTGGCCACGACTCCTGTCCGTCTGTCCCGGACTCGGGAAGAGCTGTGCTACTCAGGGCGCCGACGTTTGTGCGGCGTCCCCACCATCGCGCGAGAGGAAGGCGTGCGCCATCATTGGCCGTCCCATCGGCCGGAGACGAGATGTGGACGCCTCGCCACCTCTCCAAGGCTCACATCCAGCGAGGGTATTGCGTGGGGACGGCCCTTACTCTTCTTGCCGTCGTCGTCACCGGACTCGATGGATGTCCACTTGAACTCGACGCCGTCAAAGGTGTCGGTGGTGGAACCCCTGTCTTCCATGCACATGAGCGTGCTCCAGCTGCTAGCTGCTCCCGTCGGGCTCCTTCTGTCGAGAGCGCGCGAGGCAGCGCCGCTCCTTGTCGCCGGCTCGAAGGCGGGCGCGCACCAACGCCGCACATGAGCATGCTCCAGCAGTCCAGCTGCTGCTCCGGTCGTGCTCCTTTGTGTCGGGAGCGTCGCGAGGCACAGAGAGAAGCATGCAGGAGGTGGCGTGGCCGGAAACATATTTGGAGGAAGAAGACAAACGAAGTTTCAGAAATACCCCCTGCCCTTTTGGGTAATTATTGAGTTAATTCAACAGAAAGTTCCGGCATTTAAAATGTGCAATAAATTATACCAAAATTTATGGAACCAGCAGTTTCCTGTTCACCCACACGACTTTAGACATGTCCTTCCAGTTTCTGTGAGTAACGACTCTTTTCCACATGTGCATCACTTCTTGCAATTTTTTGTCGCAAGTTTTTTTAAAGATCATGGTGTCAAGTTGAATAAACTAAGTAAAAAGGTTTAATCTGTTATAAACTTTCTACCACTAATTTGGGTCCTAAGGACTAAAATTCTTCTTGTCCGTCGCCCTGCCTTCGCCGCAGCGTGACAACCAATCCCTCCACTGTGTCCCTTTGATCATCTCTCCAATCGGCGAGCTGCAATCGTCACTATAGTTCCTCCTTCCTTGTTGGCGGGTGTAGTTACGACGAGCGCCACTTAAATCCCATGGGGCTGAGGGCATATTCCGCGACAACAAGCGACGAGGATGACAACAACTTTCATGTCCACGACCTACTTTGTGGGCTCTCCCTATTCCCCTCTACGTGCATGTGATGATGTCCGCGGCGGTGCCACCACTAAAGGTCGTGCTAAATGATACGTGTGTGACATTAAAGACGTGACATGAATTGTGCCGATGAGCCGACCAAGGAGCACGTCTTCTTCATCGCGAACCAGTTCCGTTGGCTTATGCAATATAAAATATACGACCGGTGTAAAGTGTAAAACAAGTAATCCACATATGATTTTTTTCATACTTGCAAATTGTCCCATTTATTTTGAAAACGTGCGTTGCACGTACATGTCAATCTATACTACTATTAAAAGAGCAAACTTCGTGTTGATACATTAAATCTGACCCTTCAATATTTGTCCAACGGTCCAGATCGCTCCAATGTTTGACAACTCAACACACCTTTTCGGTTTCGTGGTAATTACAGAGATTGCCACCGCCTAAAAAACAAGATGGAACGACCGCCGCCGTCCCCAACGCGAGCTCGGCGCCGCTGCGTCCCCCGCCGCCGCCCCGTGAGCGCTCGCGCTCGAGCCCGGTCTGTCCCCCGCCGCCCTCCCCAACACGAGCACGCCACCGCTGCGTCTGTCCCCAGCCCGCCGTCGGCCAACGCGAGCACGCCGCCGCCCCGCTCGCTCTCGATCCGCCTTTGGTCTGTCCCCGGCCGTCCACAACGCGAGGCATCATGTCGCTACCCCGCACGCACTCGCACCGCCTCTGGGTCACGAGGAGCGAGGACAGACAGCTTCTTATCCAACGGTTGCGTGTACTGGGTGATGAATGACGAGCGATTCCTGCAAATCGTAGTACGACGGGAACATGACGACGCCGGGAACCTCCACAACTGCTCCAGGTTCCCGACTAGCGCCGTACCCCACCTGCCGGCGAGTCCCGCGTCTTCGCGTGCTTCGGCGGCGGCGGCGAGGGATCCGTCAAGGCGCTGGCGGCGGCGGGCGGCCGGGTCTTCTCGGCGCACCAGGACGGCCGCGTCCTCCACCTACGGCCGTGTTAAGGCGTGGGAGAAAGGCAAGGCCGGCAGCGACGGATCGACTCACTCCCTCCTGGCTGTCCTTGGCTGGGACCGGCACGGTGGCGCGCGGTGGAACCTCGCGTGTAACGTGAAGGCGCACGGCATGGCCGTGTTTTGCTTGTGCGTCGCCGTGGATTTGCGCTCTGAACGAGGCCAGCGTTGAACGACACCTCATCCATTGACGTAGACCTCCGCGACGACGATGACGGCGGCGGGGAACGCTTGGCGGCCGACGAGTGGACAGAGGGGAATCCGGTGTGGATGTACGTGTTGCTGCTCTTTACCGCCAACAAAGACGAGCTTGGTGCGGCGCTAATCCTGGACCTGTCGTACGACGCGCTCGCAGTTGAGCGCGGTTCTTTTGTCAAACACTGATTTAACTGGTGTTTTCCTTTCAGCAGTTTTTGTCGTGCAGATACCTACTTCCCAAGCGGGGGTGCTTAGGCAGTTGATTTTCACATTATATTACTTGCTACAGCTTTGCTGGTGTTGGACTGTTGGTACATGGGGAGAGTTTAGTCCAAAGAGATGTGCGTGTCTTGTTTGTCTGAAGTATGTACCTCCTCTCATTGTTCTTTGTCTGAAGAATTTAGCATTACGTTCAGGAGATACTGTATGTCTGAAAAAGACTATGCAAGTCTCTGAAGTTTTTGCATGGCCGTGACAAATATACCAGTTGAATCTTACAAGGTTAACACTGAAGGATGTGCTTTGTTGTGCTTTGTCCTTATAATCTGCCATACGATGTGGTTGTTCATACTTGACTTAATCATTTTTATCTCTTTCCCCAGTGTTATGAAGAATTAAAAGGGAAGAACCAGTCAAATGTCGACACATTTTATGATATGGTATGCACTGACTAATTTAGCATGCATTTACACTTACATAACACATATTCGCACCACATCATGTATCTCTGTAATTTTGACAATTTAGATGGACATTTAAAATTGGTATGGTTGTTCTATTTGTTTTAACAACCGGTTCTTCCGTTGTTATTGTTCGCCAATAAAGTCATTCAGTGTCTTGCAGAGTAGTGAGAAAAATCCCATTGCTATATTTGGCATTGTTTATCTAATTAACACATATTATTGTGTACATGGACGTGGATCACAGAGAACACGATAAGATGTGGTAATTGACGGGCTGCCTCACATATTTGTAGACGTTGGTTGTGAGACTCGGTAAAAAAATCAGAACGTATGTGAAGGGTATTAAATGTTTTCTTCTTTCCATTCAAAAATGAGCAATTGACCTAAACATATTCCCGCCAGATTTTTTCTATTTACATGGATTTATACATATAAACATACAAATGTCTTAAAACCCATTTAAACTAAAACATTTACAAGAATTTTTGTTTTTAAAAATATAGACGTGCGTTGCACGTGCATGTTCACTAGTATATATATAGAGGGCAAGACTAAACAGGAACCTACCCTTAAGAGTTCCTATTTAGACTAAATAGGAACTATTCCTGTTTTAGCAACACTAGCAGGTCCCGATCCCGATCCCCGCACCGACCCACCTAACCCACCCCGAACTCCCATCTCGACCCGACCTGACCCACCTACCACGACCGAAACGAGGTCGTCTCCTACTCCCGATCCCCTCACCCACACCCCGCTCCCTACCCACCACCTACCACCGGCAGGCCACCACGCCGCCGTACCCCACTCCTGTGCGCCCCGGCGGGCCAGAAGCCTCCAACTCCACCTCCTGCATCGCGGTAGCTGGGCACCGCGCTGCCCTCCCCGCCGGCCGGCCACAACGCCTACATTCCCCGCCGCCGACACCTCCCAGCGCGCCTCCTGGATCCCTGCATCCGGCTGGAGTATCCGCGCGCCTCCTGGATCCACGCCGCTCGCCGGAGTGCCCCGTGTTCCTCTGGATCTCTGTCGCCCGCGGGAGGGCCCGCGCGCCTCTCGATCTCCGTTGCCTCGCGCGCCGCCGACGCCCTCCCTTCACCTCGCCGTGGATCCAGCCCCACCTTCTCCATCAGCGTCACCAGGCCACGCGCCCGCCCCGACGTGCTCGGATCCGGCACGGGGCACTACGGCCGCCGGGCCGCACCTTGGCGGCAACTCCTCCCTCGAGCTCGAGCTTCCCGGCGCCGCCCCTTCTCCCCGTTCCCGACGACGGCGGTCAACATGCTGGGAGCGCCTCGGCGACCTTCCATTGGCGATGGCGCCAGATGCCAGGGCCTCCTGCCCCTCCGCTGTATGCTCTCTCTGCTCATGCGGGAGTGCGCCAGTGCGGCATCCCCTAGCCCCGCACCTTTTCTGGATTAGTTCGTGGTGCCTTCAACTCGTCCCTGGCTCGTGACAGGCAATCGAGAATGCCAAAATTATACGGTTCAGACGGTCCAGAATGAAAGTTCAGACACCAATTTGCAGTTCGGAATAGATGAAAAACATTCAGGAAAAAATTTCACGTCTGAAGGTTCACATGTCATGCGCGAGAAAGTTCACATATCATTGCCGAGACAGTTCAGAAAACCTCATTCCTAAAAAAGTTCACTCTGTTAAAAAAGTTCACTTCACTCATAAAAAAGGTTCACTTGGTACAGAAAAAAAGTTCATGTGCAGTTGCGAAAAAAAGTTCACCTCGATCCGAAAATTGTTCAGGAAAAAAGTTCACTTCAAGTTCCGTTTGAAGGTTCACATGTCATGCACGAGAAGGTTCACATATCATTGCCGAAACAGTTCAGAAAGTTTTCATTTCATTCAAAAAAAAGTTCACTTTGGTCATAAAAAAAGGTTCACTTGGTTCAGAAAAAAAGTTCATGTGCAGTTGCGAAAAAAAAGTTCACCTCGTTCCGAAAATTGTTCAGGAAAAAAGTTCACTTCAAGTTCCGTCTGAAGGTTCACATGTCATGCGCGAGAAGGTTCACATATCATTGCCGAAACAGTTCGGAAAGTTTTCACTTCGTTCACAAAAAATTTCACTTCGGTTATAAAAAAGGTTCACCTGGTTCAGAAAAAAGTTCACGGGCAGTTGCCAAAAAAAGTTCACCTTGTTACAAAATTGTTCAGGAAAAAGTTCACTTCATGTTCCGTCTGAAGGTTCACATATCATGCGCGAGAAGGTTCACTTAGCACTAGCGTGAAAGTTCAGAAAGTTCCTGTTTAGCTTAAACATGAATAGGTTCCTTTTTAGTTGAGTTATATATATATATATGTATATATCTATTTCCCATTAAAGTAATAGCACACATCTACCTTAATTGAAGATAGTTAGTAATGTGTATGTAAATAATGTACATTGTGGTGTATAGTACTTTATAATTTATGAATACAATGTAAGTAGTATGTGGCATATGTAAAGACTGATGAAGAAGTTGTGTTGGCTATATACCGTGGAACTTTAACATTTGTAATTGTTAGAAGTAAATTGCAAAACATAATTTCATAGATTGTATTACCTCTTGTGTGTTCATGTTTATATGAAGAGCTCTTTGAATAGATTTTATTTGCAGATGATAAATTTGGAAGTATATTATGTGTACATATGGAAATGCTCGATATCAATTTGTAAATTTCGAAACCTTTTTTTTTTGCGGGGATGTAAATTCCAAAACCTAACTAGCGTGGTGACCCGCGCATTTGCGCAGCTAGCTTTTGTACCTTTCTATTAGCTTTGAGATGTTGCTATGAAGGTAGAAATTGCTAAGCTATAGTAAAACTTATATTAAAATAAATCAATCAGAAAAACAAATGGATCGTGGCCACTGTTTACATACTTCAGTGGATTTGGTTTATTTAGTGTATGTGGTTTGTAGTAGTGGATTTGGTATATAAAACCGAACAGTGTAGCGCGGTATGTATCTCATCATACCAAACTATATAGTATCATGTGTTTCTTACTATTTTTTTCTCTTCTTCTCATCTATTGGTATCTATATATCTTTTTATACACATTTTGTTAGAAACTTTCGAGTTCATATTAACCGAGCACCAATGTTTTTTCTACCCATCTCATCATTTTCGCAGTGTGGTTTTGAGAAATATCCTTCCAAGAAATGTATGCACGCTAGTTAATCTTCCTCTAAATCATGTCGCATATCCATCTGTGACAATGGCCTTAGCGTCTAAGTCCCTTCATAGCTACGCTCATTCATTTTTGAAAAACAAAGAGTTGGAATCGAGCTAGTGTATCAATGAATAAATACAGTAAACGGTTGATAGACATTGACGCCTACACGTGAAATGGCTTTAAGGTCGAACAGTCTTAGGTTCACTACATGATTTTCTAATGAATGCAAGGCTGGGCTACCTATTTGACGAAAGATAATGCTACTTTATTTTCTAAATAATTGACGAGTGTGTTTTTTATGCCGGTGAATAAATCCGTAGATTGATTTGCAGTCACATGGGGACTTTGTATGGGAAATATATGTCTTCAATCTGTTACTTATTTCTTCTGGTTCATTCTGTCCAATCTATTTCTAGAAGGCTACAGTATAGTACTCCATGTATTTTAAATATAGTGCATATTAGTATTGTAACTCTGCAAATTTAGATCATAATTGTTAAATCAATATTAACAACTATGATACCACATCAACATTATTAGATCCATCATGAATATATTTTCATATTTTTCTTTCTACTTGATCAAACTTTATAAAGTTTGGCTCAGATGAAAAGTAATACTCTCTCCGATCGGAAATTGTTGACATAGATTTGTCAAAATATGGATGTATCTACACATAAATATACGTCTAGATACATCCATATTTAGACAAATCCGTGCCAATCATTTCCAATCGGAGGGAGTATGTCACTATATTTTGAAATAGAGGGAGTATAAAGTAGTGGACAACTTTTCAAAAAACCAATACAACTTATAAAAAGGGATGGAGGGAGTACATTATACCATTGATCGCGAACTTTTTATTAGTCGTAGAAAGTTTGATGGACAAATTAACATTGCTTATTATTGTTTTGGCAGCCGATTGATTGGTCATACGGTCATACCTCAGCTAGATAATTCAATCATGCATTGGCTTGCATTGCTAGCTGCTCAAGCTACAACACCGTGGAAGTTTTTGCTTCTTTTTGGCCGACACAAACGTGTATGTCTTGATTTTCGCCTGCGCCTTGATGCATGGCATGACATGACGACGGAAGCTCCTCCTACTCCTGTTTTCCGATTGTTTAGCCGAGCTGCGCCTGCGCGAGCAGATCGTGTCCCTGAATCTTTTCTCCAGCTACAAATCTCATGGTAACGCTTGAATATTTGTGCTAGAATATTCAGAATCTCTCCCGGTCCAGTCCGATCAATACATTTTCAACATGTACTCGCTTAACAGATAGAGTCCGTGACCAATAAAATAAAAGTTGTTCAAAGAAACCGATATGGTACCGATACGTACGCTACAGCGAGGCCACATCCTGTTTGACGAAACAGGCCCGCTTTATAAATAAAGCCATAACCGGTCAAACCGAGACATAGTGGTGAGGAAATCCCCAAACAAGCAGGTCAACCAAAGAATCAACAACGAGGTGGAGACAAGCACCAACTCGAAGTCGAACAAGAAAACAGGAAAAGCCACACTGCGCGAGAAGCGACCTAGACTACCGGACACGCCGAAGACGAAGAATCTTCACAACGAAGAATGACACCACCGTGTTGCACCTAGATGTAGCCTAAGCTCCACGACGACGCCCCCAAGAGGGTAATGACGTGACGCGCCACCGTTGCCGAGCCCGCAATGCGCACTAGGGTTTTCACCCGGAACCCAGTCACGACGAGGATCCACAGCAACGCCCCAAGAGGGTAGTGACACCCGCAGGCATCACCATTGCCGGCACCAAAGTGCAAGCTTTCGCTCGGTTCCTCACGCGTGTCATCTGAGGAGAACAACACTAGGCTTCCAGAGTATGACCAGGGAGCCGCTGCCGAAGCACACCAGGACCTCCCGCTGCTAATTCCCTTGCCACCCACATGGCCAAAGGAACAACCACCACCGCTGCGATGCTGCCGCCGACGACACCCATGCAGCCTCTCCTTTCAGGGCCGCCGCCCGGCATCCACGACCTCAAGCCGATGTCGTGACTTAAAGACCACCACGAGATTGACGGATCGGGCGACGGAGGACGGCGACAGATCCGGAAATTGGACAACAGAAGTGCAGCCCACAGGGCTCACACCCCGCAGCCATCATCAGCCCGATCTAGGCCACCTGCCCGGATCAAGCCTCCGGCCACGCCACAGCCAATCGGAGGGATCAGCCACCCTCCACCATCGAAGACGGTCGCTGACCGGACGCAGCAGCAGGTCCCGGCATGCCCAGATCAGGCCCAGCGTTGGCCCAGATCAGGCCCGCTAGGTCCTGCCGCCGCGCTGCAGCGCCATGGCCGCCGCCGTCGACCTCCTGCAACACCCACGCCACTTCGACCAGTACCACCCCACCGAGCATCGTCGCCGTGAACCGCCGCCAGTAGACCAACAGATCGAGGTCGTGCGCCGTCCGAAGCCGCCTCCGCCGCCGAGGGACAGCGCCGCGCCCGGACGCGCCAGTAGACCGCGAGGCCACCACGCCGCTGGAGGGCCGCGCCGGCGCTCCCCTCGCTGAAAGCATCGCCTGCCACGGCCGCCATGGCCCGCGCCCTGGCCACCGCGAGAAGGGAACGAGAAGGTCCCGCCGCCGCCGGCATCGCAAGGGCTTTGCCCGACGGCTCACGCCGGCGACGGCGGGGAGGAGGGGAGGATGGCGAGGTCGGGCTGGCGGCGCTAGGTTGGCGTCTCCGTCGCCCGCACGGGGGGCGACGCAAGACGCAGCACTAGTAGAAAACCGACCTTTAGTCGCGGGCCGGGACGAAAGGGTCGGGACTAGAGGGGGGGGGGGGTCCTTTGGTCCCGGGTGTCCACGACCCGCGACCAAAGTGTCCCCACGTGGGCAGCGCGGCGCGCGTCATGGCTGGGAACCTTTGGTCCCGGTTGGTATTACCAACCGGGACCAAAGAGTTTCTGCTTTTTTTTTATATTTTAGTTTTGTTTTTTTGTTTGCTTTTTGTTTCGTTTTTTTTCACTAGTAGAAAACACATAATAAGTAATCATACAAATACATAAAGTCATACACATAATAAGTAATCATATACACAAAGTCATACACATAATTAACGACCGGGAGTATGATTCATAACATACATGCATGGCCGGGAGTTTATACTACACCGAAAGCATGTTTCTCACACGTCAAGGACGGACAGCTACTACACCGAAAGCATGTTTCTCTACGGAATACAATAAGTATCACCGTGATAAAATTCTCCGTTTTTGTTCAGGACCTCCCTGTTCAAAAATCCCGCCAATTCCTCTTGAATTGCTTTTAGGCGCAGCTGTGGTAGTAGCTTGTCCCGATCTTTTTCCATCTAGATCAATATAAGAAATATATGTGTGAGGTGTTTGAAATCATCATAAATTAATTTATGAATGAAATTCAACCTAATATTTGAATATTGTATACATACGTTTGTAGTTCTGGTTTCTCTATTCCGCTCAGTGACAAAAAGACGAATGTACTCGAAAATGTAGTAGGCACATAAATTTGTCCCTTGTGCCTGCTTCATACACCACTTTACAAAAAAAGAATTTAATCAAAATAACAATCAAGCATGATAATGGTATTGAAACTGAAATTAAATAGTTGCGCAGACATATATATGTACTACTATACTTACGTTGGTTTCATAAAAATACAGCTTATCTTCCCATTTCCCTTTAACCTTCTTCTTAAACCGTTCCCAAACCCTGCCCGATAGAAGAAAATAATGAAATGAGTTATTAATTAGTTGATATCACAAAATGAACGAAAGAGGTCGATATAGAGTGATGATGACTGAAATTACTTGTCAAGAATTTCTTTCAGGTCGTCCCACAAGTCCATACTTTTCCTTAACGAGTCCATGACTTGAACGACTCCTTGGTCAACTCTAATGATTAGCAAAATCCAGTGGTCTCTGCACACGTTTATATGTCCATGATTCATCGACTACACTAAAAACAAGGAGTAAGCAAAATAGAATGGATAGAAGAGGTAAAATAACAACTTGAGCAAGTATTTCTTCGTAGGTATTTTGCCTCACTAAACACTTGAGCAAGTTATTCTCTATGACTTCGGCATTGTACTTGACGACAACTGAATGAAAGAAATATGGGTCAATGAACCCAATACTAAAGACGCGGTTTCTGCATTCAGTGATCTTCATTCTGCATACATAATAATATAGTTAGATAATTCACAACGAACGAGCTGAGCTAGAGACTTAATTAAATTGCAAAACTAAATCACTTACAAACAATACAAACTGACGAGGGCTTTGTCGAGGGAGTCTTGGTTGAATAATTGAAAATTTTCCGAAAAAGGCACATACATCAAGTCATCCTGGAATTGGAAATGCTCTTTCTTGACTGAAACCCAGAAAGCATCATGTTTGGCCTCTACGGCATGCTCATACCACGTATGCAAACGGCGCAGTTGTGTCGTCAGAGAGTTGACGAGCTCAGGTCTGACCAGGGTGCTCCCGTAGACATATTGCCATGCATACTCATACTCTGTGGGGTATGGGTCCTCTATACGAAAAGTGCCTTGGTCTACTACCTTATCGGGCATCACCTTGAACGCGGGGACCGACTGATTTGGCTGTTCTCCAAGCCGGGGCACTTGTTTCCCGGATTTCTTCATCTGCTGCCTCTTTAGGCGAAATGCCGCCTCCTTCTCCTGCTTCTCCTTCTCTGCTGCCATCTTGATCTGCTCTTTCTTTCTAAGAAATGACTCCATCTGCTTCTCCTTCTCTTCACGAATTACCTAGCCCAGAGTACGGTCGTAGTCGCTAGGCGGACTAGGTGGTTGTGGCGGTGGTCCACTCGATAAGTTCTTCAATAAAGTTTCAACTTTTTCCGATGGTATCACCTCCTTTGGCGGGCGCCGCTTCGGTCCCAATTGTTTTTTCACATCAGCCCGCACCTCCCTCTCGAGTTCATCTGGAGTCAAGTCATAAGCTCTCTTTGGAAGAGGCTTTAGCAACTCGCGTTCCTCTCGAGTTTCTTGCGGGTAGTTTAAACTGCACCTCTGTGTATATGTCGACGGGTACTTTAGCTTGCGTGAAACAGTGCGCACAGTACTCTCTTGTTGCGACCGCGCGGGCGATGGACTCGCGCTGGGGTCCTGATCGTCGTCACGATGTGGGGAGGGTGGATCTTGATGTGGGGAGGAGGGATCTTGATGTGGGGAGGGTGGATCTTGAGGTGAGGGAGGACCGCTACTCGGAGGAGTTGGGGGAGTGCTAGTCGGAGAAGATGGTGCCCTTGGCGGCAAGTTTGGAAACACGATGTGTTCCTTCTTCCAGAGAATGATGTTCTTCTTGGCTTCTCCGAGTGTCTTCTCGCCGTCACCTCCAGGAATGTCAAGACTCAGATCAGCATATAACGGCTCAATGTCATCCACCGCGACACGATAATAGCCAGCTGCAATTGGGCCGTTATGGTATGTTGCTCCAGGCTCATTTGGTAAAACATAGCCAACCGCCACCTTGAAGGACATGTTCTTCATCGTGCTATGTAGCTCACAGTCTATCTTCTCTGTGATATCATCCACGGGGTAGTGAGCTGACGCCGGTTCGTGTTCAGAATGTTGTAGCTGCGTGGAACCCACGCTGCTTTTCCGCTGATCAGATGGGGCAGCTTCAGGACCTTCTATCTCCTGTTGAGATGCCTTTTTCTGACTAATAAGGTCATGCTGCATCTGCTGCACTTTTTGTTCCAATGCCAATAACCGGTCTCTGTCCTCCTTCTTCTTTCTCTCACGGCTTCTATAAGTATCAGCGTCTGCCGGAAAACCTTTATACCAACTAACTCCGGATCCATAGCCTCGACATCGTCCAACTTTCTCAGGATTCCCGAGTGCGAGTGACAGCTCGTCTTTCTCTCTGTCTACTTTGTACAGTCCTTTGCGAATAGGCCTGGAATTCGAGCCGAGCCGAGCGAGCTTGGCTCGACTCGCTTGAACTCGCTAACTGACAAGTCGAGCTCGACTCGACTCGTTTAACAAATGAGTTCAGAAATGAAACTTGGCTTGGCTCGGTAAACTCGCGAGTAGCTCGTTTAACTCGTTCAAATAAAAAATATGGAATTTTTGATATATTAGTGCCAAGCTGTTAATATTTTTTGCACTGATAATGGTGTAAAGATTCTATATTTCAACATTGATCTATTCTTTGACCAGAGATGTAAAATTGTAGAAATATCATCATTGTTGTAGTTCAGAATTAGTAGGAAAATTACTTGTTTTTCTGTATGCGCGCATGTTTTAACACTTAGAATGTGTTAAACGAGTTATCGAGCTACTCGCGAGCTACTCACGAGTAGCTTGGTCAACAAACGAGTTCAGAAATGAAACTTGTCTCGGCTCGTTAGACAACGAGTTCGAGCCGAGCCGAGCCGAGTCACGAGTTACTCGTTTAGCTCACGAGTTTCAAGTTTTAATTCCAGCCCTATTTGCGAACTAGCTCTATTGCCTTCTCAAGTTCTTTGGTTATAAACACAATTTTGTCCGCCCATTTTCCCTAAGCAACAATCTTCCCTGACACAGGGTCCAACCCTGCCCCATGCGCGAACAACCAAAACTTGGACCTATCGGGCCAGTCCTTTATCTGTGGCCTGATCCCATTATCAAGCTGTCGTGCTTCGAAGGCTTCCCACTTAGGCACGGCAGCCTTGTACCCACCTGCCCCCAAAGTGTGGTGATATATCTTCTTCGTAGCATTTAACTTGTTTTGATTCGATCGGGCCACAGCGGCGTCCGATTCTCTTTGCCTCTTAAATATGGGTCACTGGGCTTTTAACTTCACTTGTGCTCCAGTGAATTCAGGAGTATAATCTGGATCTTTTTCCTTCTCTTTTAAATAACTGGTCCATAAATTTTTCTTAAAAGTCCGAAATTGTTCGGCCATCTTCTTAAAAGTCCACTCCATGAATTTATCCTTCCACCGCTTGTTGTTTTCAACATCTGGCGGGAGGGTGACCTTTGTCAAGATCCTCTCCCAAAGCAACTCTTTTGTGTGGTCGTCGACATAAGTAAGTGCCTTGGTCAAGTCCTTCGGCTTATTCCATTCTTTAAATGTGATCGGTACCAAGTCCCTATCAGAAACTCTACATTGATTTATATATTTGCGGCGGCACTCTAAGGGTTCCAACGGTTCGCCATCAGCAGATACTATGTCGAATATAACCCTTTGACCATCCTTCATCGGCTTCGACGGGACTCGTTTCTTCCCTTTCGACCCTTTAGATGCGGATGATTTGCTCGATCCAGAGGGCTAAAAGAAAAAATTGATTCGTTAATAAACGCAATACAACTCAAATAATACATGTGGTGTGATCGATCAACAGAGGCTTAATATACCTCGCCGGAGTTTCTTAAGGTCACTTCATTATCTCTACAAATTTCTCCTTCTTCAACTCCCTCACCAGAGTCGTTCAGAAATTGGGAGCTGAAGTCATCTAAATTTACAGCATCTTCGTCACCGACAGGCGCTGCTGCACGTCCAGCTATAAGCATACACATACGTTCTTCCTCCTCCTCGTCTCTAGCGCCGACGTCCGGATAAAGTGGATCCATTTGGTCTTCAACCTCTATGTCAAGCTCCGAAAAATTTGGATCCATATGTAACTCGATGTCCCTGCAATCAATTTTGTAACAAGAATATGAATCTTAAAATTTGCATCTTTGAAAATTTGAAAGCAAAATTATAGCAATTACTTAGCAAAATTACTTCTATTTGCAATTACTTAGCAAAATTATAGCAATTACTTAGCAAAATTATAGCAAATTACTTAGCAAAATTACTTCTATTTGCAATTACTTAGACAAATTATAGCAAATTACTTAGCAAAATTATAGCAATTACTTAGCAAATTACTTAGCAAAATTGTAACAATGCTAGCATTAGCATAACCCTAATTTTTTAAAAAAAACCTAAATTTGCTAAGTTTAATTGCTCACATATTTTTAACACTAGATTTTGCATTTTGCATTTTGCATAATTTCCCAACACTAACCTAACACTTCATATAATTTTGCATTTTGCATAATTTCCTAACACTAACCTAACACTTCATACAATTTTGCATTTTGCATAATTTACATACTACACTAAAATCCTACAATATTTCCTAAAACTAAAAAATATTTCCTAACACAATATTTCCTAAACCTATAGCATCATCTAAACAATTGCATATATAACAAAATCATCTAAAATTTGCATCTAATAAAATTTGCATCATATTTCCTACAATTTAATTTGCATCTAATAAAATCATCTAAAAAAACTATGCAAAAAAAACTTAGCTCTGTAATGTAGAGGAGGAGGTCGCGAGGCAGGGGAGGATCGGCGGCGAGGCAGGGGAGGATCGGCGGCGGGGCAGCCCGATGCAGAGGAGGAGCCAGGGTCGGGGCCGGGCGCATCGGGGAAGGGCACGGCGAGGCAGGGGAGGAGGCGGCCGTGGTGGGGTCGGGGCGCGGCAGAGGATCGGAGGAGGTGCGGCCGAGGCAGGGTCCAGGCCGCGGTGTCGTCAGGGAGGTGCGGCCGCGGCGGGGTTGGGGCGCGGCGTCCGGGCGGAGGAGCCGGGCCGCGGCGTCGGGGGAGGTGCGGCTGCGGCGGGGTCGGGGCGCGGCGTCGGGAGAGGTGCGGCTGCGGCGGGGTCAGGGGCGCGGCGTCAGGGGCACGGCCGGAGCAGCACGACGGCCGGAGGAGGCGGGCGGCGGCGGCACGGGAGGGCGGAGCAGCCTGGCGGCGTCGGCGTCATCGTCGTGGAGGCGGAGAGGCGAAGAAGAATGACTTGGGGAATATTTGGGGCGAAGCCACCCAAATCAACGCGGAAAAGACCTTTCATCCCGGTTCCAGCCACGAACCGGGATGGAAGACCCTTTCATCCCGGTTGGTAACACCAACCGGGACCAAAGGTCTGTCTGGGCCGCGAAAATTTGCGCGCGAAACCCAGCAGGCCTTTGGTCCCGGTTGGTTTTACCAACCGGGATGAAAGGCCTTTTTTTATTTTTTTATTTCTGTTTTCTTATTCTGTTTCTTTTATATCTATTGATTTAATTGTTATTTCTATTTCTGTTTCTTTTACATGTTTTATGTATTGTTTGTATCAAGTTTCTTTTTTCTTTTATATTTAATTTAAATGTTCCAATATTTATGAAAATCATATATTTTCTTATTTCTTTTATATTTATTTATTTAATTCAAATGTTCAATATTTATTTTTAGATGTTTCATAACAAAAAGGAATGAATCATATCAAATGATAGCAATACAAGATATATACATATAATATCAAACAATCAAACACATGAACATCTTTTCTTCAACAAATCTATACAAATTTAATTACAACACATTTCCGCGACAGGTGGAGGTACGGCGGCACCTGGTGGAGCCATAAAATATAAAATCTTATAGTGCCTACCTTCTCCAGCGAAACCTCTGCAAATTAGAAAAATAAAATTCATCTACCATCGACGCAGCCTCCCGCATCACTCCTGCCTTTCGACGACGCAACACCCTTCCCCTTCGACGACGCAGCACCCTTGTCCTAGGTTTGAGCGCCACTTCGATCCAAGCAGCGGTAAGACATCTCCGATGATCTACAACCGTCCGGCAAGACGTCTCTGATGATCTGCAACCGTTTGGAACGGTCGCAGGTCATCAGAGACGTCTTGCCACTGGTTGCCCAAAGATGCCTCTCCGAGTGACGCTGGAATGTTTTGTGTTTGAGCGCCACTTCGATCCAAGCAGCGGCAAGACGTCTCTGATGATCTACAACCGTCCGGCAACACATCTCTGATGATCTGCAACCGTTTGGAACGGTCGCAGGTCATCAGAGACGTCTTGCCGCTGGTTGCCCAAAGATGCCTCTCCGAGTGACGCTGGAATGTTTTGTATTCGGTCGACGAACTGAAGGATTTTCTAGATAGAACAAAACACACGGTTTCTCCTGCATACAGCCCAACGCTGGCTCGTGAGTGCCCGCATTTCAAAATGCAGCGTTGGGCATATGCAGGGAGTCCGAATGCTTTGAATACCAAACTGAACTACAATGAGTGCCGTGAGTGCCCGGGAGGGGGCTATATATAGGGTCATGGCCCCTTTAGTCCCGGGTGGTATCACGGCCCGGGACTAGAAACACACCCCTGATCCAACGGCTCACAAGCCCTCAAAAGAAACACACCCCTGATCCAACGGCTCACAAGCGCTCGAAAGAAACACACGATCCGTGTGCTTCTTTAGTCCCGGTTGGTAACACCAACCGGGACTAAAGTCGGGCTTTGCGGTCACGACACGTGTCCTCCCCCAGCGCTGCCCTAGCCACGTGTCTTCCCCTAGCGCTGCCCTGGAGGTCTTTATATATTGTCGCCGACGGGGTAAACCCTAATCCACCATTCCTAGCCACGAACGCATCGTCTCCACGAGATGGATCCGCCACGCCCGCCGCAGCGCCTTCTGGACGAGGTCGAGCGTGCTCGGCAGAGCGCGCTTAGGCGCAACCGCGGGAGCCTATCCCGCCGTATGCCCACGAGCCCGGCGTGGAGAGGAATGCCCTCCTACCGGCCTCCTGCTCCGGTGCCGGAGGAGGTGCGGAGGACGTACGAGCGCGCGTGGTCCGACGTCCCTGACCCCGACGAGGATGCGTACGCCGCAGGGGTGGCGTGGGGATCCGCGGCCGTACCTCCACCAGTCGCCGCCGCCCCTCCCGACGAGGAGGATGACGACGACGACGACTTCGACTGGAGCGACCATGGGGAAGAGCGCGGCGGGCCGCAGATGCAGGAGGCCCTTGAAGCCTCCTTCCAGTCCGTCCACGACGACCGTGTACAGCGAGCCAGAACTGTCTGCCAGCTCAAGGCGAAGGAGGCTTCCGAGCTGGATTGGGCGCTGAAAGACTCATCCTCCATGGATCTTGCCCTCCGCCGCAAACGTGCGCGCGAGAACCGGGCGGCCGCGAACGGGGCTAGCTCCTCCCGCCGTTCCTCCTAATCCTACGGCCTCCGAGCTTTTATGTAATGCATTCTATGGAATGTATTAAACCTTTATGTAAGGAGCATGTGTAATAATAATGAATGTGTATTTCCAATGTGTATTGTCAAGAAGCTTCAAATCAGCATTTCCAAGCAATTTTATAGATGGAATTTTATAGATGATAATATTATGCATTTTGAAATAATATTGTGTGCATTTTGCAGAAACTATGGATCCAACGGCTCACAAGCCCTCAAAAGAAACACACCCCTGATCCAACGGCTCACAAGCGCTCGAAAGAAACACACGATCCGTGTGCTTCTTCCTCCGCTCTATGACGGGGAAACCGTGTGTTTCGTTCCAACTTTTAGAATAGAGTTATATAAAAAGGTTTCATACATTATTACACATCAGCACCAACATTCTTATCTTGTCCTCCATGGACAATCTTCTTCTACTTTCTGCCTGTCACTTTCTTCTGTTTGGGTCGTAGCCATGGACAAACTTCTACATTTAACAAGAGGCTTGGGTCAGTTTTCACTGCGAAGGGCCGGATTTCATCAAACTTATTGTAATCTTCAGACATGTCTGTCTTGTCCTCCACTCCCACGATGTTTCTTTTTCCTGAAAGAACTATGTGGCGTTTTGGCTCATCATATGGTGTATTCGCTTCCTTGTCTTTTCTCTTTATCGGTCTGGAAGACATGTCCTTGACATAGAAAACCTGAGCCACGTCTTTGGCTAGGACGAATGGTTCGTTGTTGTATCCAAGATTCTTGAGATCCACTGTAGTCATTCCGTACTTTGGGTCTACGTTTACCCCGCCTTTCAGGTTGAACCATTTGCACCAGAACAAAGGTACCTTGAACGAAGGTCCATAGTCAAGTTCCCATATCTGCTCTATGTAACCATAATATGTGACCTTTGTCCCATTGTTGTTTGCTGCATCAAAGCGGACACCACTGTTTTGGTTGGTACTCTTTTTATCTTGGTTCGCCGTGTAAAATGTATTCCCATTTATCTCGTACCCTTGAAAAGTCAATATAGTCGAAGATGGTGCTCTGGCCAACAGGTTTAGCTGTTCTTCAACTGTGGTGTCACTAAAGAGACGTTCATGCAACCACCCGGCGAAAGTCTTCACGTGCTCTTTTTCAATGCGTTCTTCAGCCATTAATGAGCGTAAATTTTTGTGTTCCTCAATATACGGAGCCACCAAGCTCGAATTATGTAGAACTGTGTAGTGTGCTTGATTGAAAGAATCCCAGTCTGGACATAATGTTGCTTTCTTTCCTAGCGTTCCTTTTCCACGCAGTCTCCCCTCATGGCGCGATTGAGGGACACCGATCGGGTTAAGGTCAGGAATAAAGTCAACACAAAACTCTATTACCTCCTCTGTTCCATAACCCTTGGAGATGCTTCCTTCAGGCCTAGCACGGTTGTGAACGTATTTCTTTAAGACTCCCATGAACCTCTCAAATGGGAACATGCTGTGTAGAAATACAGGACCAAGAACTTTAATCTCTTCGACTAGGTGAACTATGAGGTGCGTCATAATATCGAAGAAGGATGGTGGGAACACCAACTCGAAGCTGACAAGACATTGGACAACATCATTCTGAAGAGTTCCTAGAGTTGTTGGACTGATCACCTTCTGGAAATTGCATTGAGAAATGAACATAGCTTCACAATGGGTAGTCGAACATTTTCCGGTAGAAGCCCCCTCAATGCAACCGGAAGTAATTGTGTCATAATCACATGGCAGTCATGAGACTTTAGGTTTTGGAACTTTTTCTCTGCCATGTTTATCATTCCCTTAACATTCGACGAGAAGCCAGACGGGACCTTGATACTGCTCAGGACTTCAAAAAAGATCTCCTTCTCTTCTCTGGTAAGAGCGTAACTGGCAGGACCTTCATACTTCTCTGGATTAAGGTGGTCGTCTTTCGTCTTCTCGTGCATATGTTGATGGTTCAGTCGTGCATCCGGTGTATCTTTCGTCTTCCCATACACGCCCAAGAAGCTTAGCAGGTTCACGCAAAGATTTTTCGTCACGTGCATCACGTCGATTGCAGAGCGAATCTCTAAGATTTCCCAATAGGGTAATTCCCAAAATATAGATTTCTTTTTCCACAAGGGTACGTGGTTGTTAGCATCTTTCGGAACGGATAGACTGCCAGGACCTTTTCCAAAGATTACTTGTAAATCCTTCACCATGCCAAATATAACATCACCATCAGGGCAGGTAGGCTTCTTCCGGTTATCTGTCTCACCTTTGAAATGCTTGCCTTCCTTTCTTACAGGATGCTGAGGTGGAAGAAATCGACGATGACCAGGGTACACAATCTTGTTACCTACGTATATACTTTCAGTCTTATCTAAACAGTGCGTGCATGCTTTGTATCCCTTGTTTGACTGTCCTGAAATGTTACTAAGAGCAGGCCAATCATTGATGGTTACAAACAACAACGCTCGTAGGTCAAATGAATCTTGTTTGTGCTCATCCCACACACGCACCCCTTCGTCGCTCCACAACTCTAAAAGTTCATCAACCAATGGCCTCAGGTACACATCAATGTCGTTGCCCGGTTGCTTTGGACCTTGGATGAGCACTGGCATCATAATGAACTTCCTCTTCATGCACAACCAAGGAGGAAGGTTATAGATACATAGAGTCACAGGCCAGGTGCTATGACTGGAGCTCTGTTCCCCGAAAGGATTAAAGCCATCTGTACTTAAACCAAATCTTAAGTTCCTAGCGTCATCTGCAAACCTCGGGAACTTCCTGTCAATTTTTCGCCACTGCGACCCATCAGCGGGGTGCCTCAGCATCTCGTCTTTCTTTCGGTCTTCTTTGTGCCATCGTAACAACTTTGCGTGCTCTTTATTTTGGAACAGACGTTTCAACCGTGGTATTATAGGAGCATACCACATCACCTTGCAAGGAATCCTCTTCCTGGGGCACGGCTCGCCCTCAACTTCACCAGGGTCATCTCGCCTTATCTTATACCGCAAGGCACCGCATATCGGGCACGCATTCAAATGCTCGTACTTCTCACCGCGATAGAGGATGCAATCATTGATGCATGCATGTATCTTCTGCACCTCTAATCCTAGAGGGCACACAATCTTCTTTGCTTCGTACGTACTGGGGGCAATACGTTATCCCTTGGAAGCATCTTCTTTATTATTTTCAGCAAATTCTCAAATCCTCTGTCAGTTGTACCATTCTCTGCCTTCCATTGCAGCAATTCCAGCGTGGTACCAAGCTTCTTCTGGCCATCTTCGCAATTTTGGTACAACAATTTTTTGTGATCCTCTAACATGCTATCCAACTTCGACCTCTCGTTTTCACTTCCGCTGTTTATCCGTGCATCACGAATGGCCCGGCCAAAATCATCATTGGGCTCATCATCATTGGGCTCTTCTTCAGCAGTGCCTTACCCCATTGGAGTATCACAGGCTTCAGTGAACGTAGGATAGTTGTCGTTATCCTCTTCCTCTTCATTTTCTTCCATCATAACCCCTTTTTCTCCGTGCTTGGTCCATCATAGCTCGGGGTGGGAGATGATATATGCAGGGAGGACCCTTTGCTCGTGGGTAGTGTTACGAACCGGGACCAAAGGGTCCCTGCCAGGGGGTCCACGGCTGCGCATGTGCCCGCATGCATGTGGCGACCCTTTGGTCGCGGGTCGTAACACGACCCGGGACCAATGTTCCCTTTCGAACCGGGACACGAGGCGAGGGGCGCCGGGAAATATCAACCCGAGACCAATGCCCCATTGGTCTCGGGTTGTACTGTGGCCGGGACAAAAGGGGTGGATGAAAGCCCTATTTTCTACTAGTGGCAGGACGTTTAGACTTTCAATGTTTAGTCTTCTCTCCTTTCCTGTTTTGACAAAGCGTATGTTAGATCTACATCGATAAATCTCAACCAATTAGATGATAGTTTTAAATCATCAAATCTGTACCGTTCATTGTCTGTTGCTTTAGTTATATAGATAGATAGATTTTTTTCCTATGTCGCTAGCAATTGCATGTTATACAAAAAAAATCAAAATTGTTCCTTTTATTTCAACATTTATTCCACATGTTTAATTGGTGAAATTTGATATATAAATGCAACAGCTAATTTTGATCAAATAGTGCATGAAGTACATCAGAATTCAAAATTAACACGATTTTATAGCAGACAATACCAGCAAATCCTTACGGTTCGATTAGAACTACTGCTCCGCCACGCAATGGATTCTGAAAAAAGACATGCATTTTATATTGCAGTTGTAAAGCTTGGAGAAATACCCACCGTCCTGATACATTATTATTTTCTCAGATGTTCCAGCCCCAATTATACTCCCTCTGTTCCTAATTATAACATGTTTTGGATAGACACACTAAAATGCGTCTAGATACAAGTAAATCAGAAAAAAAACTAAAATATCTTATAATTAGAAACGGAGGGAGTATATAGTATACTTGTTTCATACACATATATTTTGTGGAAGCAAATATTATTTCGTTAGTTGTTTTTTTCGCTAAAGAGAGTTTTATTACTTAAAGAGTTTTAAGCGTTGCACCCGGCCTCTGCATAACTAGGATGCACACAGCCCGCAAAATATCCCAAGTCTCATAACAAAAAAATAAAAAGGCGAATTACATATCATAATGAGAAATTATAAAAACGACTAAGGTGCTGGAGGGCAGATCCGAAGATTATGTTGCCATTCATGCTGGGAAAGAAAATCCCTCGCCGCAGACTCCAACCGTGTAGACACCTCCGTAAAAAGGTCGCGATGATCCACACGCTGTAGAGGCGACCATGATCGGATCGTAGTTGTGCACCGGTAGATGACCTGCATAAAATAACCATTTTTATCATTAAAAACCTTGTCATTTCTATATAGTCATAGCGACCAAATAACGACAATCGCTACCACCTTAATAAGAAGCTTAAACCTACGATCCACGCCATTGAGCCAATTGCCGAATATATTCGCAACGCTATGTGGTGGGTATAAGTTAGACCCTATTTGGATGACTGACCATATAGATCTAGCGAAATTACACTGGAAGAATAAGTGATTTATAGTCTCGTCATGGTGACAAAAGACACACGTTTTACTTCCCTGCCAATTGCGATTTGCAAGGTTATCCCTGGTAAGAATTAACCCTCGACAAAGATACCACGCAAATAACTTAGTTTTAAGCGGGATCTTCATTTTCCAAAAAATTTATTGTTATTATCAACTGGTACATCAGGTTGGATTAAAGCTTTTTACATAGAATTCACCGAGAATTTACCACTCTTGTTTAGATTCCATCGAAATTTATCGGAACCCTGCGTCAGCTGGACCGAAGCTAGACGATGTAACAAAGCATTCCATGATGCTTGTCTAGGACCAAATAGACTTCTTCTGAACGACACATTTGGTGGGGAAGTTTCCAACACCTTAGCGAGTGTATCGCCTTTGTGGTGCACAATATTGTACAAGGCCGGATACTGTTCTCGGACCGTGGCATTATCTAGCCATTTATCCTCCCAAAACCTAATTTCCGATTCATCCTTAATGGAGAAAGATCCATATAGGAAGAAGAATTTCTTCGTGGCCATAAGACCAGCCCAGAAGTGTGAGTCGCCAGGTTTCCAATATACCTGAGACAACACACTTGAGACAACATACTTTCTCCTAAGTAGAGTTTGCCAACCCCCTTCTTTAGCCAGAAGCTTGAAAAGCCATTTACCGAGGAGGGCCCTGTTCTTGACCTCCAGGTCGTGAATACCGAGTCCTCCTTGGTGTTTGGGGCGACAAACCACACTCCACTTAGCCAGACAATATATCCGTTTCTCACTATCAACTTGCCAAAAGAATCTTGATCGGAAATAATCCAATCGTTTTAAGACTCCTTTTGAAAGTTGGAAGAAAGAAATCATATACAGTACCATATTACTTAATACTGAATTAATGAGAACTAATCTTCCTACCAAGGATAGTAATTTGCCTTTCCAGCTATTTAATCTAATTTGTAGTCTCTCCTCCACAAGTTTCCATTCAGCATTTGTAAGCCTCCGATAATGAATCGGAATTTCCAAATACTTAATAGCAAACTGTTCTTGCCCGCAGCCAAATAAATCAGCGTACAGGGAGATATGATCTTGAGCCTCGCCAAAACAAAACAACTCGATTTTATGGAATTTGATCTTTAGACCCGATAGTTGCTCGAACGTTGACATAATTACCTTCAGGTTTCTTGCATTTTCAATGCCATGTTCCATAAAGAGAATTATATCGTCAGCATATTGAAGAATAGATAATCCACCATCAACTAGATGAGGAATCACTCCTTCAATTTAGCCATCAGACTTTGCGCGTTCAATCATAATGGCGAGCATATCAGCCACTATATTAAATAGCATTAGCGATAAAGGGTCACCTTGTCTAAGCCACTTTTTGGTCTGAAAGTATTTGCCAATGTCGTCATTGACTTTAATGGCTACACTCCCTCCCGAAACAAAGCTATGAATTAAAGCACGCCACTCATCAGAAAATCTTTTCATTCTGAGAGTCTGTCGAAAGAAGGACCACTCATCAGAAAATCCTTTTAAAATTATAAGATTTGTTGTTTGCCAACTTATTGACTTCTTAAAAAAAAACTTTGTGTACTTGTCTACATGTGTGCCCAACTAATCTTGTAATTTGACATGGTCGAGTGTACTGCTTGAGTTCACAGTTCAAACGTCTAGGCGCTGTCAAAGTACGTAGCGGAACCGATGCCTCTCCGAGTCTCGGGGTACGTGTATATATGAGGTAGGAAAAGGCCCCTATCGTGGCTTACAAGATACGTGTCCAGGTCGGTATACAATATCGTACTTGTTACATATTATTACATGATATGAAATCTAACAGCCCCCCTTAATCTAAACTTTACAAAGATTTAGATTACGCCTAAACTCATGAAGATTTCTAACAGGAAGAGCCTTTGTGAAACCATCAGCAACTTGATCTGTACTCGAGATGAATCTGATATCAAGCCTTTTATCCGCCACACGTTCACAAACAAAGTGAAAATCGATCTCAATGTGTTTGGTGAGAGCATGAAAAACTGGGTTTGCAGATAAATATGTTGCACCAATATTATCACACCATAAGCAAGGTTTTTCCTTTAACTGAACTCCAAGCTCATTAAGAAGTGCTTCAACCCATATTATTTCAGCTGTGGCATTTGCTAAAGCTTTGTATTCTACTTCTGTACTCGATCGTGAAACTGTGGCCTGTTTCCTGGCACTCCAAGAAACCAAGTTTGGTCCAATGAAGATTGCAAATCCTCCAGTGGAACGTCTGTCATCAGGACAACCAGCCCAATCTGCATCTGAAAAGGCACTCAAGAGAGTGGATGTAGAAGACTGAAATGAGATACCAAATTTTACAGTGTCTTTGACATATCTCAAAATTCTTTTAACTGCTATCCAATGTGCTGTAGTTGGTGCATGCAGAAACTGACAGATCTTGTTGACCGAAAAAGACAAATCTGGCCTAGTGAGTGTAAGATATTGTAATGCACCAACAATACTACGATACCTTGTGCTATCTTTTGAACTGAGAGGCTCTCCTTCAATCAAGGATAATGGATCGGAAGGAGACAGTAGGGGCGCCCTTGCATTTACTCATGGCAGCTTTTTCAAGTAATTCCGTGGCATACTTTTCTTGTGTTAAAATCATACCATCTTTTATTTTCTTCACCTCAATACCAAGGAAGAAATGCAAATCACCAAGATCTTTAATAGCAAAACTGTCATTGAGATCTTGAAGCAGGGCAAAAATAGCATGATCTGAAGAGCTTGTCACAATAATGTCATCAACATAAATCAACATGTATATAGTGATGCCTGACTTTTGATAAAGAAATAAAGAGGTGTCTGCCTTTGATGGTATAAAACCTAAAGCATTTAACTTGGAACTGAGCCGGGAGTACCATGCCCTGGGAGCCTGCTTAAGACCATATAAAGCTTTGTCAAGTTTGCAAACATAATTAGGCGTATTTGGATCCTCATAACCAGGTGGCAGTTTCATGTACACTTCTTCTTCTAGAACACCGTGTAAGAAAGCATTTTTGACATCAAGCTGTCTCAAACTCTAGCCACGAGAAACAGAAATAGCCAGAACAATTCTAATGGTGGCAATTTTAACAACAGGGTTGAAGGTATCTTCATAATCAATTCCATACCTTTGCTTGAATCCTTTTGCAACTAGACGAGCTTTATATCTATCAACGGTACCATCTGCATTTTTCTTAACACGATATACCCACTTGCAATCAATCACATTTTTATTTTTACCGGATGGCACCAAGTGCCATGTTTTGTTTTGAAGCAAGGCATCATACTCTTCCCCCATGGCTTTGCGCCACTTTGGATCTTCAAGAGCTTCAGTGAGAGAACGAGGTTCATCTGTGGAGGCAAGAAGACCAAAGCGAACAACACCTTTCTTGACAGTATATCGGTCAGTACCATCTTTAATTTTTTTGGTTGTCTAATACCTTTGGAGAGACGTGTGCGAACCCCAGCCACAGGAGGATCAATACCAGGAGGAGGTACAGAAGATCTGGTAGAACCAGCATCAGGATCCGATCCAGCAGCAGCTGTCGGAGATGGTGGGGGTGTCAGTGACGTGTCGCTACCGGAGTGGGCGTCGTCGGCATCTTCTGCGCTACCGGAGTGGGTGTCGTCGACATCTTCTGCATGTGCTGGGTCAGACGTGGTCGGGGACCATGAGGACAATGGCGATGTAGCAGCGCCGGACTGGCTGCTGTCGCTGTCTAGCTGCCCATGTGCGAACGGGGAGACAACGTCGTCGGACGTGTCTTCGCTTTCCGCAGGCGAATCCATCTCGGGATCGGTGGGCGCCAGATTCGAGAGATTCACAGAATCAACATCTGATTGGCTGCTTATTTCGTCGTTTTGCTGTTCTTCCTGTTCGTCATTTTGTGTCTGTTCTGCATGGTTTTGCTCCGTTTCTTCACTGTTTTGGCTGAGATTTTCACTGCTGTCTTCACCATCCGAAGCAGCATCATCCGAACCATCATGAGAGGTGTTGTCCTGGTCATTGTTATTAACAACAGGGACAATAGGCAAAGGCATATGACCATCAAGTGCATCCCCATTAGTAGAAGAAGGTGTGTCATGAGGTAACAAAAGAATGTCATTTCGAAGGCGACGGCCAGTATTGGGATGTAAAGCAGCAAAAGGAAACACATTCTCATCAAAGACTACATCACGAGAGACATAGACACGACCAGTTTTGATGTCTAAACACTTAACTCCTTTATGACGTGGACTATAGCCAAGAAACACAGATTGAGTAGAGCGATAAGCCAATTTTCTTTTGTTGTAGGGACGAAGGTTAGGCCAACAAGCACATCAAAAATACGAAGAGACTCATAGTTTGGTTTAGTGTGGAGAAGACGCTGAACAGGAGTTTCAAAATCAATCACTTTGCTAGGAAGTAAATTGATTAGAAAAGTGGCTGTAAGAAAGGCTTCATCCCAGAATTTTAATGGAATAGATGCATGTGCAAGTAAGGCAAGGCCAACCTCAACAATATGACGATGTTTGCGTTCAGCAGAACCGTTCTGTTGGTGAGCGTGGGGACAGGAAACATGGTGTGTGATTCCAATTTTCTGAAAGAAATTATGGAGTTTTTCATACTCACCACCCCAATCTATTTGCATGGTAATTATTTTCCTGTTGAATTTTCGCTCAACCAAAGCTTGAAAGTTTAAAAAGACTTGATAAACCTCAGAACGATTCTTAAGCAAATAGATCCATGTAAATTTACTGAAGTTATCAATAAAGCTTACATAATATAAGGGTTTGCCAACAGAGGCAGGTGCAGGACCCCATACATCAGAGAAAACTTGTTCCAAAGGAACATGAGAAACACTAGTAGAAACAGGGTATGGCAACTGTTGACTCTTAGCTAATTGACATGAATCACAAACATATGGATTTATTTCAGGAGTATGCGAAATTTGATGTTTCCTAAGAATTTGCTGCACCACAAAAGAAGAAGGATTTCCTAAACGGCGATGCCATGTGGAAGACGACAGCTTTATTGTAACGAAAGCTTGCTTGGAAGACCCGGTAGACAACGGCACTAGCGGGTAGATGCCACCATGACACGGCCCTTTAAAGAGAATTCTTCGTGTGGCCTGATCCTTAATCAAAAAGAAGTATGGGTGAAACTCAAGAAAAACATCATTATCTAATGTAAGTTTATGAACAGATATGAGATTTTTAGATGCATTGGGAACATGAAGAATGTTATTTAGATATAAATTACTATGGGGAGTATGCAACATTGAGTGACCAATATGACTTATGCACATACCCTTGCCGTTTGCAGTGTGTACGCGATCACGCCCCTTGTACTTGTCATGTGTGGTAAGCTTGTTCAGCTCATCGGTGATATGATCTGTAGCTCCAGAGTCTGGATACAAATTTGTGTCAACTCCATAGGCAGCGGCAACAGCAACATTGGCTTATTTCTCATCTCTATCATCATCGGACTCATCATCTGACTTGGAATCATCCTTGAAGCGCCACTAGCAGTTCGAGGCAGGATGTCCATGTATTTTGCAGATCTGACATTTTACATTGACATATGGTGTGGGGGCACGTCCATGGCCTCAGCGACGTCCTCCATCACGGCAGTCATCCTTGCGACCACCATCTTTCCGATCACGATCACGATGGTTATCATTGCGAGGACGGCGATCAGAGCGATCGGCATCCCAGCGCCTGTCAACATCCTTGTGCCCACCATCACGCCGATCTGGACGTTGTTCAGAATCATAGCCACGATCACCACGGCTATAGTCACCGCGATCACCACGTTCAGCGGAGCGACCGCGATCACCACGCCCACGGTCATATCCACCTCGAGTAGCAGCGTTGGCGGAAGACACGAAGGCGGACTCTTGTCCTGTCGCCTCAAGCATGTTTTGGCGCATGTCGTGAGCACAAACTTGCGCATACAGGTCATCAAGTGTGATAGCACTGTTATTGTTGACAGCAGCCACCACGTTGTTGTAGTTTCCATCAAGGCCATTGGTGATGTATCCAATCATCTCATCCTCATCTACAGGCTTGCCCACAGCTGCAAGTTCCGAAGCAAAACCCTTCATCTTCGCAAAGTATACGGATGCGGTGAGATCATTCTTCCTCGTGCCGTTGAGCTCTCCACGTAGCTGATTGATTCTTGCTCGAGAGCCAGCACTAAACATCTTGGTGATGATGGCCCAAACACCGGCCGTCGAGTCCACACCGACGACATGGGCAAGGATTTCCGGTGACAAGGAGTTGATGATCCAAGTCAGTACTGTGGCATCTCGCTGAACCCAAGCACCATAGGCTGGATTGGAGATCATGATCTTCTTCTTCTCTTCATCTTCTACCTTCACAAGCTTCGCCGGCGCCGTTTCGGTCCCATCCAGGAAGCCTTGGACCTGAGCAGCACGCAGGGCAGGAGAGACAAGGGTTTTCCAGAACAAATAGTTCGCCCGAGTCAATTTTTGAGATGGAGGGTTTCCCAGGGATGCAGCCAACGGTGTCGCCAAAGAGGAGGACGCCATTGGATCGTCGAGGTGAGGTTTTTCCGATCAGAGATCGTGTGTGGGGTTTTGGGTTTTCCGATCTGAAGGATCGTGGGAGGCTTTGTGGTTTCCGATCAAGGAGATTGAGAGGGGTTTGTGGTTTTCCGATCAAGGAGATCGTGAGATAGGTTGTGGCGGCGGCGGCTAGGTCTTGGGAATCGTGTGCTCTGATACCATGTCAAAGTACGTAGCGGAACCGATGCCTCTCCGAGGCTCGGGGTACGTGTATATATGAGGTAGGAAAAGGCCCCTACCGTGGCTTACAAGATACGTGTCCAGGTCGGTATACAATACCGTACCTGTTACATATTATTACATGATATGAAATCTAACATGCGCGTGTGTTCCTTGCAAGCAATCGATAGGCATACACTCCATGCTTCTCGATGGACATTGTGCTAGTCATGTATGGATGTACGTGATCAATCCACTCAGCTAGAGAGAGAAAAGGTAATTTGAAAATCGTTGATTGGATGGTCGTGTCGGAGTTTTTTTTTTTGAACTGCGTGTTGGAGTTGGATACTAATTAGCATGTACATATATACATCTATTAAAGCATGTAGTGCGACTCGGTTTTTTTTTTTTCGAATCATGTAGTGCCACTCGTGGACTCCTTGCCGGAGTGGTACACGCACTAGTGGAGAATGGGACTCTAGTTCCGGGTCGGAACTGGCTTTAGTCCCGGTTTTCCATTCGGGACTAGTTAATTGGGACTAGAGGCCCCACCTTTGGTCCCGGTTTTTCCACGAACCGGGACTAAAGGCTCTCCACGTGTCCGCGTCCAGCGCTGGAGGACCTTTAGTTCCGGGTGGTAACACGAACCGGGACTAAAACATTTCCTGCCGCGGCAGGGTTTTCTGCTGTTTCTCTGCCGCGGTAGGATTTTGTGTTTTTTTTTTCGTTTTGTGTTTTCCATTTCATTTCTTTTTCAATTTGTGTTTCATTTTAATTTCAAACATGTTTCTGTACACATATTCTATGCTACTAAATACACAGTACACGTTGATGCATATATATATATATAATATTCGATCTCTTGCGAGCATACATATATACAATTTGATATATACAACTATTTAATTACATGGAGATCACTAAATTACATATTGAGTTCATCGTCCTCCACATAATGTTCTCCCTTTTCATGAATGACCTCCTTCAATAGAAATCATGCCAATTTCTCTTGAATTGCTCGTATGTGCTGGTTTGGTAGGAGCTTCTCCCGTATACTCATGATCTTTAAGAAGGAGATAAATATGGATATATATAAGTTGAATGAAACTCAACACAATTGATGGTAATAAAATAAAACTATGAATATTGTTTACGTACTTCAAGTATGTTCGTATCATCTTTCCGCTCACTGGTCAACGACCGAATATACTCGCAAACGTAGAATCCACATAAATTAGTCCCCGGTGACTGCTCCAAACCCTTCACCGTTTTATAAGTTAGCTCGTCTTTGAACGGACATTTTACTTTCTTTTTGAACCGTGTCCAACACCTGCTCGGCAAAGAAAATGAACAAAGGAGTTATTAATTACTTGATATCAGGAAATGAACGAAAGAGGCCGATATAATGCGATAATGATTGAAATTACTTCTGGAGCATTGCTTTCATGTCGCTCCACTTCTCTTGGTCCCTATTTAATGAGTCCATGACTTCAACTTCGGACTTGTCAGGTTGAATGCTTAGCAGAATCCAGTGGAAACTGTGGACGTTTACATAAGCAGACATGCATAACTCATCAATTACACTTAACATCGAGTAAGCAAAAAAGAATGTGTACAAGACAGAAACACTCACCTGAAGTTGTATTTCCTTACAGAAATTATGCTCAACTAAAAAGGTGTACGGGTCATGCTCCACGTCTTTGGGGTGATTGTGTAACGTATATTCATTGACGATATATGGGCCAATGAACCCAACGTCATAAATTCTATTTCTTTTGCATTCGAGCATCTTCATTCTGCATAATAGCGTACAAAAGAATATAGTCAGGATAATATATTATAGGCAATGAATGAGTTGAGCTAGAGAATTAATTACAGAAATAAATCACTTACAGACAATAGCAACCGAGGATAGATTTGTCGAGGGCGCGCTGATTGTATACCTGAAACAATTCGTTCATTTGAATATGTATCAAGTAAGCTTTGAAGTGATGCTCCTCTCTAACGTCCGCCGAAAACCATTCTTTCGAGTGCTTCTTTTTTGTTTCCATCATGTTCCATTCGTGTAGATTTCGCATATTTGTTGATAGCTGCGTTTCCTCCTCACGACTGACCAGAGGCTGCCCTTTGACATATTTCCATGCTATCTCACCCATTGGCACTTCTTCATCGCCGAACATTTGACCAAGAGACATACCCATTGCGTCAGCATTTTCTTTGGCCTGCGCTATAGTCATACCCAGTTGTCTAGCAGCATTTATGGCTCTGGGGTCCAATAATTGGAAGTCCTTATCCATATCGGCTCTGAATTCCTTATCGATATCGGAACTCACTATGAGCGGGGGGACCGATTGATTTTTCTGTTCTCCGAGCTGGGGAATTTGTTTCCCGCTTTTTGCACTTGATTTTTGTTCTCAGACTTGAAATCTCGCTTAAGAATTTCGCGGTCATAGTCTGATCTCAGATTCATCTTATATCTGGCTGGTTGCTCAATAAATTCCTTACCCCACTTTTTGGTTTTTTCATCAAATATCTGCTATGGCTCGGGCATTTTCGGTGCAAAATGGGCCTGCACTTGGGCAGCCACTTCCGCTCTGTTTTCCTCAACAGTCTTGTCATATGCTCTCTTGGGAAGAGGCTTTGGCGCTTTGGGTATCCTCGGCTGATTTGGAGTCTTTCTCTGAGTAGTACTAGTCGCAGGGGTGGCCATGTTCTTCCGCTTTAGCCCCTGCACGCGCCGGAGGTGGATTAGGGGGAGGCGTCGGCTGACGCACCGGAGGTGGACTAGGGGGCGACGTTGGCTGACGCGCCGGAGGTGGATTAGGGGGATGCGTCGGCTGACGCGCCGGAGGTGGACTAGGAGACGACGTTGGCTGACGCGTCGGAGATCGAGATGGACTTGGAGGTTGACGATTATCGGGGGGGGGGTGGGTGGACTTGGATTCCTCGGAGTCGGTGGCCTTGGCGCTTGACATCTCCTAGTTTCGTATTCCCTTCAGGTGTAGCGATGTCAATCTCTAGGTCCTCATACCCCTCCACTAGGTCATCCACCGTGACACGAGCATAGCCAGCTAGAATCGGACCCCCATTGTGGAGTGCTCCAGGTAGACATGGTAAAGCAGTGCCGATCGCCACCTTGAAGGACATGTTCTTCATTGGCTGATGTAGCTCACAATGTTTCATCTCCCCGACATCATCCATCAGTGCATGATCATCAGCCCGGACCTCCATGGAAGCCATGCTGCTTCTCCGCTGGCTATTATTATTATCCGATGCATGATCTTCCTGCGGCTGAAATGACCTTTGCTGGCTAAGTGCTTCCACTACCTTCTTCATCCCAGCTAGGTCCGCTTCTATCTTCCCGATCCGGTCTGCCTCCCGGTCCTTCTTTCTCTGACGGCTTCTGTAACTGTCATTGCATTTGGGAAACCCTTTCTTCCACGAAACACCGGCGCCTTTGCCTCGTGTTCGTCCTGATTTTTCAGGATTCCCGAGGGCGTGTGTCAGCTCGTCGTTCTCTCTCTCGGGCTGGAACAATCCCGCTTGAGCATCGGCCATTGCTTTAACAAGTGCATTAGAGGGTATTAGAATTTTCTCTCGAAAAATTGTCGGCCCTGTTTCTGGGTCCAACGTTCCCCCATGCCCGTACCACCAGTGCTTTGACCTGTCGGGCCATCCATTTGTACCTGGAGTGATCCCTCTACCAATCATCTCGGCCTCCATAGCTTCCCACTTAGGCACGACACTCTTGTAGCCACATGTCCCCAATTTATGATGGTATTTCTTTTTCTGAGCATTTTTGTTTTTTGACCTTTCCTTGGCTACAGAAGATTCCTTGCACGCCACAAATTCGGGCCACTGTTCTCTCAATTTTTCTAATGCTTCTGTGAAATTTGGAGTTATGTTTTTCGCGAAATTTTTCTTGTAGTTCCGGAACTGTTCGGCCATCTTACTTAGAGCCCAGTCCTTGACTCTCTTTCTTCTTTCAAGCCCACCCGGAATTGGGGTACCATCTGCCCCGAATTCTTCATACTCTGGAGGTAGTATGAAATGTGCTATGAGCTTCTGCCAAAGCAGATCTTTAGTTCTTTCGTCGACATAACTAGCTAAATCACCAACATTCTTTGGCTTAATCCATTCTTGAATGGTGATCGGGAGGTTGTCCCTAACAATCACTCCGCATTGATTTACAAACATCCTCGCGTGGTCTTTTGGAGCAATCGGTCGTCCATTATCTTCGATTTCGTTGATGGTGAACCTTTGATTACCATCCAACTTTTTGTTCGGGGCACGTTTTGTAGCTGACGATCGATCCGGAGGGCTAAAAGAAGAAAGAGTGATTAATATATATATATACAGATCAATTAATGCATCTAGTCACAAGAGGATTAATATATATACATCGCTGGTTGTTGTCGAGGGATCAACGACGGCATTTCCTTCATCATCGTTGTTTGTTTGCCCTTCGTCCACCGGTTCTTGCTCCAGTCCCTCACCGGATAGGTCCAGATATGACGATATCTCATCATCGTCTACAACATCGTCTTCTCTATAATCTTCTCCAGCACAAGGTTCACCTCCAGCTTCACCTCTTATAATGTCCCACATAATCTGTTCGCCCTGATCGTTGGTGCGATCCATAACTTAACTATTTCCAGAAAGAAAGGTAAAACAAGTTAGAAAAAAAGAGTAAGAAATAACTTAACTATTCCAGAAAGAAAGGTAAAATAATATTTTAGATAGCAATATGTAGATATAAGCAATGTATTAAAAAAAAGGTCACCTTTATGTAGATATGAGCAAATAGATGGTAAAAAATATGAGAAAAATTAAAGAGCACACCGGCGAGGTCGAGGCGCGGCGTATGTACCTGCAGGTTATTGACGACGGCGGCGCGGGCGGAGGTCGTCGACGAACGGCGGCGCGCGAAGCGGCGGCGGCGACGAACGGCGCGCGCGCGGAGGTCGACGGCGCGCGCGGCGGCGGAGGCGACGAACGGCGACGACCAGCGCGGCGGCGGCGGTCGACGGCGGCGAAGAAGCGGCGGCGGTGGCGGAAAAATTGGGCAGCACCTCCCCTGCGCGTGCTTCGTCTCTGCGTGCTTCGTCTTCTTCGTCTGTTCGTCTCTGGACCGGGAACAAGAACCGCGGGATTTATATAGCGGGGGCCTTTAGTCCCGGCTCGTGCCACGGACTAGGGTTTCGCCCACACGTTTGGCAACCCACACGTTTGTCCACCTTCTATTATACAATCGATGGATTAGATATTTTTATCTATGTGGACAAATGTGGTAGCTTCTTTCCCTCTTGTTTTAATTATATAATAGAAGGTACAAAATGGTGGATGTCAAATTCTAAATCACGGTTCAATCTTGTCAGTGTATGGATGGTGAACCTTTAAAATGATTTGCATATGAGTGGACAACAAATAGTGGAGCGTACGTGGTTATGCCATCTCAAATGTTTCACAATAAACTTCACATGTATAAAGTGTATTTGTAAATCCATAAGCTTTCAGTGTTGTTAATTGTTAAGTGCATATTTATGTATAAAAATCATGCTCAAATATAACCATTGAACAAGTAAGGTGCATTTTTCTAACAAGCAGCATGATACAATTTTCCCTGAAGGTAAACTCGGTGGAAGCCTCATAATTGAGTTGACCATGGTCGCCCATGGTTTTTTCCAGCCGCTTGGTAGAAGCTTCATTCAAAGTGTCTTCCTCGGTGTGCTGGGGAGGTCATAAACACTTACTGCTAGCACATGGTTTCATGGCAATACTGCCTGCCTTGCATTATATAAAGCTAGTTGGGTACGCAGCTAGTGCTGTCCTGGTCACCAATCTGAATATAAGTGATCCAAGTGGATAGTACTGGCTTCTCCTGCTTGTTCTGCTCATACCCAGTCTTCCATCCTATATATACATCGTCACCTCCCTTCTCCGAATGGCAGAGCCACAGCGCATATCATCCACTCCTCACCATGCCTCCCCTCTCCACATTACTCTTCTGGTTTCTCCTCCTGCAGGTTCCTCCTCGGTGCTCCGCGGCCACAAACGATACTCTCGCGGCTGGCCAAGTGCTCGCCGTCGGCGGCAAGCTCGTCTCGGGAAACGGCAAGTTTGCGCTCGGCTTCTTCCAGCCAGCAGCAGGCACCATCATCAGTAAGTCGTCCGACAACACCGCCACCCCTAGCCCCAGCTGGTACCTTGGCATATGGTTTAACAAGATCCCAGTTTTCACTACCGTGTGGGTTGCCAATAGGGAGTACCCAGTCACCCACCCCAACCTAACGCAACTCAAGATCGCAAGCGATGGCAATCTTGTCATCATGGTAAACCATGCTGGCAATTCTGAATATGTAGTTTGGTCCACTGACATTGGCAATAATAGCACAAAAACCAGCGTCATTAACACTACCGCTAGTGTTGCCGTTCTCTTGAACACCGGAAACCTTGCCCTCACAGTCAAAGATAGCTCATCATCATCATCTGGCCTACAACAATGGCAGAGCTTCGATTACCCAACAGATGTTTTCCTTCCCGGAGCCAAGTTTGGTCGTAACAAGGTCACCGGTCTGAGTCGTCGGGCCATCTCAAAGAAGAGCATCATCGATCCGGGTCTCGGTTCATATAGCTTTGAACTAGAAGACACCCGCGGGATCGTCCTGAAGCGCCGCAAGAACCCTTTGGTAGAGTACTGGATTTATTCATCATCTGTGAAAGTTATACCAACACTCAAGTTTATTCTAGGTTTGGACCCACGAACCAAAGATTCGATTAAGCCAACATATGTTGATAACAAGCAAGAGGAGTACTACATGTACACTTCACCGGATGAATCATCTTCCACATTTGTCTCACTAGACATCTCTGGCCAGATAAAGCTGAACGTTTGGTCGCTGACCAACCAATCTTGGCAAACCATATTTGCCCAGCCTGCCGATCCCTGCACTCCAGCTGCTACCTGCGGACCTTTCACTGTCTGCAACGGCATTGCACAACCATTCTGTACTTGTATGGGGAGCTTCTCCCAGAAGTCACCGCGTGCTTGGGAGATTAATGATCGAACAGGAGGATGCATCCGAAATACACCGTTACAATGCAACTCTAGTAGTAACCCCAAAAACATGACAAGTTCAACAGACATGTTTGACCCCATCGCTCGAGTTGCGTTGCCCTACAACCCGCAACACATAGACTTCGCTACCACACAAAGCAAATGTGAACAATCTTGTCTCCGATCTTGCTCCTGCAGTGCTTATTCCTATAACAGTAGTAGATGCTCTGTCTGGCATGGGGAATTGCTTAGTGTAAATATGAATGATGGCATTGATAATATTTCGGAAGATGTTCTTTACCTTCGTCTTGCCGCCAAAGATGTCTTGCCAAGTTTGACAAAAGGCAGAAGAAAACCAAATGTTGCAATTGTTACTGTTGCAAGCATTATTGGTTTTGGGTTAATGCTCATGTTGTTGTTACTGATTTGGAGGAACAAATTAAAGTGGTGTGGCTTGCTACCATTATACGCCGAAAATCAAGGTAGTGTTGGTGGGATTATAGCCTTCAGATACAATGATTTAGTTCGAGCTACTAAAAACTTCTCAGAAAAGCTTGGAGGAGGTGGTTTTGGTTCTGTATACAGGGGAGTGTTAAGTGACTCGAAGACTACTATAGCGGTGAAAAGGCTTGATGGTGCCCATCAAGGGGAGAAGCAATTCAGGGCCGAGGTGAGTTCAATTGGACTGATTCAACACATCAACCTAGTCAAATTGGTTGGTTTCTGCTGTGAAAGTGCTCAAAGGCTACTTGTGTATGAACACATGATAAATGGGTCTCTTGATGGTCATCTATTTAATAAGAGCAATGATGTTGCTTCCCTAAATTGGAACATCAGGTATCAAATAACCCTAGGACTTGCTAGAGGATTGTCCTACTTGCACCACAGTTGTCGTGACTGCATCATACACTGTGATATTAAACCAGAAAATATACTTCTGGATGCGTCATTTGTTCCTAAAGTTGCAGACTTTGGTTTGGCAGCGTTTGTGGGGAGGGATTTTAGTCGAATTCTGACTACACTCAGAGGAACTGTAGGTTATCTTGCCCCAGAGTGGCTTAGTGGAGTTTCTATCACACCGAAAATCGATGCATACAGCTTTGGCATGGTACTTCTGGAGATCATATCAGGAAGGAGGAACTCCTCACCTGAAACATCAGACAACACTAGCAGCAGCAGCAGCAGCAACAACAACACTTACCGACATGTTGAGTATTTCCCTATACAAGCCATCAGCAAGCTTCACAATGGTGATGTGAAGAGTTTGGTGGATCCACGATTACATGGTGACTTCTGTTTGGAAGAGGCTGAAAGGGTTTGTAAAGTTGCGTGTTGGTGCATCCAAGATGATGAGTTTGATCGGCCGACGATGGGTGAAGTGGTCTGGATTCTCGAGGGTCTACAGGAGATTAATATGCCCCCGATGCCAAGACTACTTGCTGCTATAACAGAACAATCTCGTGCTACAACTTTAGTATAATTTGTAATTGATATTACTAGTGTGTTAATTTCAACCAATAATCATAAGTGGAGTGGAAGGAATAAAAGAAGGCAAGCTTGCAGTAGCTAACTAGTTTTCTCTTATTTACGTTTTTAATGCAAAGTATATCTGGTAAGCAACCATTGCTGTAAAATATGGCAGAACTAGAAATATGTGTATGTTTGTTCTCTTTAGAACAAAATATGGCAGAACTTTAGAAACTTCTAATTAAAGTGCATGGATAGGTTACTATGATCATGCTTAGGCAAGATGGCATGTATAGATTTAATAGTTAATTTTAAAATGTACATAATATAAATGCAAGAGTTGCTGCAATTCCACGAGGAGGAGAATGCCATATCGGAAATTTCTTTCTGGATATGACCAGTAGACTACATAAGTTGTATAACCGCCAGGTATTTTCAAATTCCGTTTGATTAGTTTTTAGTTTGTTAAGAAAATTCAGGAGAGACTAAGGCATAACCTAAAAAAATAAGAGTGGATATTTTTTTCTAGCAATCATGCTATGCCGTTGCCGCCCATCGCAAGTCATAAATCATGCGGATATTTCATTTATGCAAATGAAAAGTAAAAGTAAAAACGAAATGATTGTACTAAATAACTAGAGTGAAAGGTAAAACGGAAAAAGGATGTGAGTAAAATGGTCACCGTAAAAAAGTTTACAACACTTTTTGAAAAAAAATCATCTAAGCTTATGTGGCAAACTTAATTAACATCAGTTCCAAATAGTACAACGTCACTTATCGCAAGATGGCAATCAAAAGTAGCCGTACACATAAGAAAATGCCAAAAGAAAAATCCAAATTTGTGCGTTCATGAATGCTAGTTACGGTCATGAACCAAATTAAAACACCAACCAAAATCAGCAAATAAAATAAGATAGACAATGGTATATATATACCGAATGATATGAAAATAAATTATTTGTAAAGAGCTAAAAATAGTTGAACAGGAATATTAGGAAAAGGAGAGATACCAAACAAGTAAAAAGGGAAACGGAAGAAGAAGAAGAAGAAGAAGAAGAAGAAGAAGAAGAAGAAGAAGAAGAAGAAGAAGAAGAAAAAAAATAACCACACGTTACCTCCTATCCACGATACATCTCGTTCGGCCGCTCGCTCGCTTTAGATCTGTCTAAAGTGGATTTTTAGAACCTGGTCACGGTTATTCTCAAAATTTTAGCCAACCATTTTGCGATTTGGGAAGGAGTCTTGCAACATACGCCAAACTTGAGTCAGAACTAATTAATGTCATATTGGGACCAAGTTTGAAAAGAACCTAAAAATTCCAAATATGAAAACTTACTTTCTCATTATTTTCCAATATTGAAAAACATAAGAAATGGATGTATTATTTGACAAAAATTTGCATGGGTAAGTTTCTACTCAATATCCATGTGATTGATTTTTTTCAAAATTTTACAAAACTTACAGAAAAAACCTCTATCTAAAAAGTGTGTCTACCGAAAGCTATCTTTATTATTTATTTATTACAGTGTATCCTAAAAATATATTTGGCTCGTGGTCCAGATTTTGAAACCAGTAGTCGTTGGAATCAGACTGGTATTTTAGGTAGCAGAAGAAATCATGCCCCTCCTCCTCCATCCCCGATATGGTCACTGACCATTCTTGTAAAGTCCATGAGTGGATTTAATTTGATGAGTACTAACCCATCTAATGAAGTTATGTGAATTTTTGTGTGAATAAAGTTTATCTGAGGTGATCAAGGAGACGCAAGAGCTCAAATTTGGGGATGCCCAAGGCACCCCATGGAAATATTTAAGAAGACTCAAACATCTAAAATTGGGGATGCCTAAGTTCATCAATAATCATTAGGTTATCTCGGTTGAACCTATGTTTTTATTCTTTCACATATTATGAGTTATTGTTAGAGCGTCTTTTGCTTTTGTTTTCTTTTGCTTGCGGGTCTATACAACCATCATATTGTGCTAACATGTTTTGGGAGAGACACGCATTGGTTGTGACAGGGATATACTTTTCGGGTACCCTACCATGAGGATACCTGGTGCACGTATCGACTAGGCCCAACTATCAAGAGGCTACATGAAGCCCATGAAGGAAGGCCCAAGAAGATGGAGTATCTTCCAAGTTAGGCGAAGCCATAGTCGGTTTAGATTTTCCTTACATGTAATCTGAGTCGGTTGCGAACTCCCGAGACCCAGCCTATTATATAAAGGCTGGGAGGGCCGCCGATAGAGGACACGCAATACTCGAACCACCAAAGCCCTAGCGAGATCGACATCTCGCCGGGACTCCATTGTAGCTCCAGACAAGCAGGAAGTAGGGTGTTACTCTGCGGAGGCCTGAACCTGGGTAAAATCCCTGCTTTTGCTTGTCAGCCGACGAAACTACCAGCTCTACCACGTTCTCTCCCCCGTAATCTCAACCCTAGGTCCTTAACCATGGGATTTGATGAGTTAACCCCTCGTCAATTGGCGCCGTCTGTGGGAACACTAGTACAGAATGACACATCGGAAACGGGCCAAAAACCCCATCGGCAACGAAGAAAGGGTCCGTGTCCCCGACTCCGTGACTGATGTGAAGGCCTTCATCGGTAACGGAGGCAAAAAACCGTTTCCGATGAGGTCTCCATTTGGCAACGGTTGTGCGCAGACCTCCGTTGCTTTAGTTTTCCCACATCAGATACGGAGTTTTCCATCTACCCGTTTGCACTGAGCTTTTCTCATATTTCGGTTATATGCCATAATACATGAAAGGCTGATTGCACAATGCAGTAAAACGTTATTCAATTCATAACATAGAACAAATGCCATCATTACATTGGTATACAATAATATCACCGTTTTTACAATTTGACTACAATCATATCTATCACACATTGGCATAATGTAATATCACCTATTACACTTTGACTACAATCATGAACTCTAAACCTATAAGCAACTGACCTAACAAGATGGAAGGATGGCTTAATTAAGCGAGCCTTCCATCTTTGACTTGGAGCTTACCTTCTATGAGCTCTCGGTCGTCGCTGTACCCACTCCAAGACCAGTATCCATGAAATTTCCTTGCCTTAAGGTTTCTGGTTCTCGGAATGATACATTGGTACTTTTATGCAGTGTTGCCGAAATAAACTCTTGCGTGAAAGAAAAAAAGATTAGCGAAATGTACAAAATACATCTGGATAAAAAAAATCGGTGGCTATTTTCCAGCAACTGGTTTGTTCGGTTGCCATTTTCGAGAAACTGCTAAGATCGACGACAAATATCCAGGAACTACTCTGTTCGGTGGCAGACAGTTCGCATTCCTTCCTTCTCTTCTTCCTCGTTCCACCCCAATCCCCCACCCGCCATGGACGACCGCAACAGAACAACAAAGACAACTACCGTCCGTACCCACGGCACCGTTCTGGAGGTGGTGTACACGAACGAGGATCATACCGTGGAGCGGATCCTCAACAAGTACGAGGAATGGCTAGCAGAGGAGAAGCATCGGTTCATCGGCCTTGACATCGAGTACACCCGTAATCGTCGGCACATGTCTGTCCTGCAACTCGCCATGCGCCAGCATGTCCTCGTGTTCCACTGGTGCAAGTCCAAGAAGAATTGTCCAGAGTTGGGCAAATTCTTTGAACGCAAGAATATCACCTTTGCAAGCGTGGATATCACCAACGACAGCAAGGTGCTTTCTTCTGCCGGCTTCCACATTCCACCGGAGTACTACGTGGACATCCAACTCGTATACAAAATCAAGGGTGGAGACGAGAGGGACGGAATGGGTGATCTAGCGGCAGACCTCATCGACAAATCATACGTCAACATGAAGAAGGAGTTCCCATCCAACCAGCACAATTTTTGGGAATGGATGCCGCTGCACAAAGTTAACCTCGACTACGCAACAATAGATGGGTACGTGACCTACGAGTTGTATCGCACGATCCTAACCTTGAAGGACAGGCTACGTCCAACATGGCAGGAAATGCTCTGCCCTAGGTGCAAGAATGCCCTTGGTGAATTGCAATAGGCTTTGGATGTCGGTGTTTAACTAGTTTGTATAGTTGGTGCTTTAACAATAAGTGTTTGTAATTATCAGAACATGTATATGTGAATTTGCACTAGGAATTTGTTTATGTGATGAAATGCTCATACGTAGAACCTAGTTCATCGGCATCACAGCCGGTCACAGAAAGATTTATACCTTTCACCCGGCGGGAGAGGAGGTGCAGGCCTCTGCCAGATGCGCTGCGACGCAATCACCTCCTCCCCCTTCTCCTTCGTCGACATCCACCTCATCCTCCTTCTCCAGATCAGACACCACCTACAGATCCTCCACCTCCTCCAGATCGGCCACTTCCTCCTCCAGATCAGCCACTTCCTCCTCGAGATGGGTTTCTGCTGGTAGATCTGCTGGTAGAACCGCCGGAGGTGATGCACCACCACCTCATGAAGGACCTCCTCCACATCGGCCTGGCTCAGAAGTAGCCGGGCATCACCGGAGGAGGAGGGCGTCAGATGGTGGTGCTGCCGCATCATTAGCGGACGCATGACCGCCTCCAAATCGACCTTCCCCTCACTAAGGGCTGCCGCTAGAACGGTGCTGCCACGGCGTCTAGAGCCGCGGCCGCGATGGCCGGATCTAGAAGCGCCGACAGAGGAAGCCATTAGAGAGAGTGAGGAGAGTTGAAAGCCACAGTGTGCGGCGGCTAGGGTTGGAAGAGAGACAGTGAGAGAGTGATAATGAGACCGATAAGCCGACAGTATATACAAGCACTGATACGTCTCCAACGTATCCATAATTTCTGCTGTTCCATGCTTATATTATACCATTTGCTACATGTTTTATATACACTTCATATCACTTTTATGCATTTTCTGGGACTAACCTATTAACAAGATGCCACAGTGCCAGTTCCCTGTTTTCTGCTGTTTTTGGTTTCAGAAAGTTACTTCTGGAAATATTCTCGGAATTGCACGAAACAAAAGGCCAAGTCCCTATTTTTCCAACACGTACACGGAGTCCGAAGGAGAGACGAAGAAGCCACGAGGTGGCCAAACCACCTGGCGGCGCGGCCCCAGCCGCGCCAGCCTGTGGTTTGGGCCCCTCGGGGGTCCGCCGACATCGCCCCTTCGCCTATTTATTCCCCGAGACGTGAAAACCCTAAAACACCGAGCCTTTCATCCAGAACATATTCGCTGCCGCCGCCGTCGTCAACCCTAACTCGGGGGGTTCTGAAGCTCTTCCCGGCACCCTGCCGGAGAGGGGAATCATCACCGGAGGGCTCTACATCGCCATGCCCGCCTCCGGAGTGATGCGTGAGTAGTTCATCCTTGGACTATGGGTCCATAGCAGTAGCTAGATGGTTGTCTTCTCCACTTGTGCCATCATGTTTAGATCTTGTGAGCTGCCTATCATGATCAAGATCATCTTATTGTAATGCTACATGTTGTGTTTGCTGGGATCTGACTTATATTGATACCTATGTGGAGCTGAATATTATATTATCATGTCTATGTCATTTGTGATCTTGCATGCTCTCCGTTACTTGTTGAAGCCTTGGCCAAGTGAATACTTGTGACTCCAAGAGGGGTATTTATGCATGATAGTTGGGTTCAACCTCTATTTAACCTGGGATAGTGACAGCAAGTTCTAAGGTTGTAGATGTGTTGTTGCCACTAGGGGTAAAACAGCAATGCTTTATTCAAGGATGAATGTATTGTTTACATTACGCACATTACTTAATGCAATTGTCTGTTGCTTGCAACTTAATACTGGAAGGGGTACGGATGTTAACCGGAAAGTGGACTATTTAGGCATAGATGCATGCTGGATAGCGGTCTATGTACTTTGTCGTAATGCCCAAATGAATCTCATAGTAGACACCACAGCTCACACATGCATGTTATATGCACTTATCAATTGTCAATTGCCCAGCTGTAATTTGTTTACCCAGCATGTTAGTTATCTTATTGGAGAGACACCACTAGTGAACTGTGGACCCCGGTCCATTCTTTTACATCTGAAATACAATCTACTGCAATCATTGTTCTCTACTGTTTTATGCAAACAAACATCATCTTCCATTCGATACGTTTAACCCTTTGTTTTCAGCAAGCCGGTGAGATTGACAACCTCACTGTTAAGTTGGGGCAAAGTAATTTGATTGTGTTGTGCAGGTTCCACGTTGGCACCGGAATCCCTGGTGTTGCGCCGCACTACACTCCTTCACCAACACCTTCGAAGCAAACCTCGTTTTCCTACTGGTTCGATTAAACCTTGGTTTCATACTGAGGGAAAACTTGCTGCTGCACTCATCATACCTTCCTCTTGGGGTTCCCAACTGACGTGTGACGTACAAGCATTGTTTCTGTGCTGTTGCCGGGGAGATATTCCCTCGTCAACTTAGCGCTAGCAACACGTTTTCTGGCGCCGTTGCCGGGGAAAACCGAATTGCTTCTGCAAGGGGAGTCTCTCACACCCAATCTCTTTACTTTGTTATTTGTCTTGCTTAGTTTATTTTTATTTAGTCTTGTTTGCTCTCTTTATCAAAAACACAAAAAAATTAGTTACTTGTTTAATTCAGTTTGATTTTGTTTTTCAAAATGAGTACTCCTGAGAACACTAAGTTGTGTGACTTCACTAGCACAAACAACAATGATTTCATATGCACTCCTATTGCTCCACCTGCTTCTAAGCAGAATTTTATGAAATTAAACCTGCTCTATTAAATCTTGTTATGAAAGAGCAATTTTCTGGTGTTAGTACTGATGATGCTGCTGCCCATCTTAATAACTTTGTTGAACTTTGTGAAATGCAAAAGTATAAGGATATGGATGGGGATATTATAAAACTGAAACTTTTTCCTTTCTCCTTGAGAGGAAGAGCTAAAGAATGGTTGCTTTCTTTGCCTAGAAATAGTATTGATTCTTGGACAAAATGCAAAGATGCTTTCATAGGGAAATATTATCCTCCTGCTAAGATTATATCCTTGAGAAGTAGCATTATGAATTTTAAACAACTTGATAATGAACATGTTGCTCAAGCTTGGGAAAGAATGAAATCTTTGGTGAAGAATTGTCCCACTCATGGACTGACTACTTGGATGATCATCCAAACCTTTTATGCAGGATTAAATTTTTCCTCAAGGAACTTATTGGATTCAGCCTCTGGAGGAACCTTTATGTCCATCACTTTAGGTGCAGCAACAAAGCTACTTGATGATATGATGATCAACTATTCCGAATGGCACACCGAAAGAGCTCCTCAAGGTAAGAAGGTAAATTCTGTTGAAGAAACCTCCTCTTTGAGTGATAAGATTGATGCTATTATGTCTATGCTTGTGAATGGTAGATCTCATGTTGATCCTAATAATGTTCCTTTAGCTTCATTGGTTGCTCAAGAAGAGCATGTTGATGTAAACTTCATTAAAAACAACAACTTCAACAACAATGCTTATAGGAATAATTTTGGTAGCAACAATATAAGCCTTATCCTTCAAATGGTTATGGCAATTCTTATGGTAATTCCTACAGCAACAATAGAAGTGTGTCCTCTGATCTTGAAGCTATGCTTAAAGAATTTATTAGCACACAAAAAGCTTTCAATAAAACTGTTGAGGAAAAGTTTGAAAAAATTGATGATCTTGCTCTAAAGTTGATAGTCTTGCTCATGATGTTGAAATTCTAAAACTGAAAGTTATGCCTAATGAAGTTAAAGATACTAAGTCATTTGCTACAGCAAATGCCATCCAAGTTCGAATTGATAATAATATTAGGATGTTGGCTGAATTGCATGCTAGGTGGGAAAAAGAGGAAGAACTTGAAAAAGAGAATAGTATAGTTAGAGTTTGTACTATCACCACCACTAGTAATGCTAATGTTTCACATGCTAGTAAGCCTCCTACTATTGATGGTAATGTTATTGGTGTTGGTAATGTCTCTACTACTTCTGCAAAGCGTTTGAAATTGCCTAAAACTGCTGAAACTTTTTCTGATAAAAGTGCTGAAATTTTTCAAACTATTGGAGACAATGGTTCCACCACCATTGACAATAATGATTTTGATTTTGATGATTGTAACATCTCTGAAGTTATTATGTTCTTGCAAAAATTAGCTAGAAGTCCCAATGCTAGCACTATTAATTTGGCTTTTACAAAGCATATTACAAATGCTCTTTTGCAAGCTAGGGAGGAGAAGTTGAAACTTAAAGCTTCTATTCCTAGGAAATTAGAAGATGGTTGGGAACCCATCATTAAGGTAAAGGTGAATGATTTTATTGCAATGCCTTGTGTGATCTTGGTGCAAGTATTTCGTTTTGCCCAAGAAGCTTTATGATATTCTTGATTTGCCACCTTTGGAACATTGTTATTTGGATGTTTTTCTCGCTGATAATGCTATGAAGAAACCTTTGGGGCGAGTTAATGATGTTTTTATTACAGTAAACAATAACCTTGTCCCCGTTGATTTTATTGTTATGGATATTGAATGCAATGCATCTTGTCCTATTGTTTTGGGAAGACCTTTTCTTCGAACTGTTGGTGCCATCATTGATATGAAAGAAGGTAATATAAGGTACCAATTTCCTCTCAAGAAAGGTATGGAACACTTCCCTAGGAAGAGAATGAAGTTACCTTTTGACTCTATTGTTAGAGCAAGTTATGATGTTGATGCTTCTTCTCTTGATAACACTTGATTTTCACTTTCTGCGCCTAGCTGAAAGGCGTTAAAGAAAAGCGCTTATGGGAGACAACCCATCGTTTTTATTTGCTGTTATTTTTGTTTTCTTTGAGTCAAGGAGTTTTGTTACTTCTGTAGCAACTCCTTTGTATCTTTATTTTATCGCAATGTTGTGCCAAGTAAAGTTCTATATTGAAAGTTGATGCAAGATTTGGATTTCTGCGCAGTGACAGATTTTTAGCTGTCACGGATTTGAGCTTATCTCCCTGTAGAAAATTCAAAAAATTCTGAAAAAATCACGCATATTCCTGAGATATGTACGCAACTTTCATTATTTTAGGCCAGATCCATCTGAGCAACTTAAGTGCCTCGAAAAAATTCGTCATTCCAGACTGTTCTGTTTTTGACAGATTCTGCCTTTTGTTTTGCATTCGCTCTTTTACTGTGTTTGTGTGGATTTCTTTGCTCCACAAAGCATTGGTGGCTGTAGCTAATGTCCAGAAGCTTTGGGATTGATTGTATCATTACAGAATATGAGAATTTTTGATTATGCACTAACCCTCTAATGAGAACTGTCTTGAGTTTGGTGTGAAGGAAGTTTTCAAGGATCAAGCGAGAAGGGTGATATTATGTGATCAAGAAGAGTGAAAAGCCTAAGCTTGGGGATGCCCCCGTGGTTCATCCCAACCATATTCAGAGAGACTCAAGCGTCTAAGCTTGGGGATGCCCAAGGCATCCCCTTCTTCATCAACAAACTTATCAGGTCATCTCTAGTGAAACTATATTTTAATTCTTTCACATCTTATGCGCTTTACTTGGAGCGTCTGTGTGTTTTTATTTTTGTTTTGTTTGAATAAATTCGGATCCTAGCAATCCTTGTGTGGGAGAGAGACACGCTCCGCTTTTTCATGTGAATACTCATGTTCTTCACTTATATTTGTTGAGTATTCTTAACTAGCTACTGCAGTGCTTTTAGCTCCTGTTTTTCATGCATCTCTTCGAGCTGTTAGCACTTGTTTATAAATACTCTCTTGCTGCATTATATTATCATTTGGAGAGTTTATGTTTAAATAAATTATTGGTGTTTGTTTGGAAGAAAGAAAATGCTACATGTAGTAGTTGGTATTGGAAAAGACATATGCATTCTTGTAGATCATTGTCTTGTTTGATTTGATGCTTTGCAATTGTTTTGAGCTCTCAAGTAGATCATGTTTAAGCTCTTGCATCATGTAGTTAAAGCCTAGTAGTGGAGAACTACCGTAGAGCTTGTTGAGACTTGGGATGCATATTTGTTCTCTCTAAGGTCTAGATATTTTCTGGTAAAATGTTTGAGCAACAAGGAAGACAGTGTAGAGTCTTATAATACTTGCAATATGTTTTTATGTGATTCTTGCTGTACCGGTTTATACTTGTGTTTGCTTCAAACAACCTTGCTAGCCTAAACTCTGTACTGAGAGGGAATGCTTCTCGTGCATCCAAAACTTGAGCCAAAACCCATGCCATTTGTGTCCACCATACCTACCTACTATGTGGTATTTCCTGCCATTCCAAGTAAATATTTCATGTGCTACCTTTAAACTATTCAAAACTTTATTACTCCTTATTTGTGTCAATGTTTTATAGCTCATGAGGAAGTATGTGGTGTTTTATCTTTCAATCTTGTCATTTACTTCTGACAGACTTTCACCAATGGACTAGTGGCATATACATCCGCTTATCCAATAATTTGCAAAAAGAGCTGGCAACGGGGTGCCCAGCCCCAATTAATTACAACTTTCATTAATAATTCTCTTCACATGTTTTGCCCTGATTTATCAGTAAGCAACTTAATTTTGCAAATAGACACTCCTCCATGGTATGTGAATGTTGGAAGGCACCCGAGGATTCGGTTAGCCATGGCTTGTGTAAGCAAAAGGTTGGGAGGAGTGTCATCTATAAAGAAACTAAAATACATGTGTAAACAAAAGAGAAGAGGGATGATCTACCTTGCTGGTAGAGATAACGTCCTTCATGGGAGCCGCTCTTGAAAGTCTGGTTGACAAGGGGGTTAGAGTGCCCACTACCATTCGTTGACAACAACAAACACCTCTCAAATACTTATTTTGTGCTCTCTATATGCTTTCGAAAACTTAAAAAGCTCTAGCACATGATTTAATCCCTGCTTCCCTCTGCGAAGGGCCTATCTTTTACTTTATGTTGAGTCAGTTTACCTACTCCTTTCTATCTTAGAAGCAAACACTTGTGTCAACTTTGTGTGCATTGATTCTTACATGTTTACTTATTGCACTTGTTATATTGCTTTATGTTGACAACTATCCATGAGATATACATGTTACAAGTTGAAAGCAATTGCTGAAACTTAATCATCCTTTGTGTTGCTTCAATGCCTTTTACTTTGAATCTATTGCTTTATGAGTTACCTCTTATGCAAAACTTTTTGATGCTTGTCTTGAAAGTACTATTCATGAAAAGTTTTTGCTTATATGATTCATTGTTTACTCTTTATCTATTTGTTAGCAAACTATAGACATTGCTTTGAGTCACTTCATTCATGACATGAGCCTTGCAATATATTGATCAAGATTGTGTGAAAGCATGTCTCCTCAGAAATTATTTGTTGTTATCGTTTTACCTACTCGAGGACGAGTAGAACTAAGCTTGGGGATGCTTGATACGTCTCCAACGTATCCATAATTTCTGCTGTTCCATGCTTATATTATACCATTTGCTACATGTTTTATATACACTTCATATCACTTTTATGCATTTTCTGGGACTAACCTATTAACAAGATGCCACAGTGCCAGTTCCCTGTTTTCTGCTGTTTTTGGTTTCAGAAAGTTACTTCTGGAAATATTCTCGGAATTGCACGAAACAAAAGGCCAAGTCCCTATTTTTCCAACACGTACACGGAGTCCGAAGGAGAGACGAAGAGCCACGAGGTGGCCAAACCACCTGGCGCGCGGGGGCCCACCGCGCCAGCCTGTGGTTTGGGCCCCTCGGGGGTCCGCCGACATCGCCCCTTCGCCTATTTATTCCCCGAGACGAAAACCCTAAAACACCGAGCCTTTCATCCAGAACATATTCGCTGCCGCCGCCGTCGTCAACCCTAACTCGGGGGGTTCTGAAGCTCTTCCCGGCACCCTGCCGGAGAGGGGAATCATCACCGGAGGGCTCTACATCGCCATGCCCGCCTCCGGAGTGATGCGTGAGTAGTTCATCCTTGGACTATGGGTCCATAGCAGTAGCTAGATGGTTGTCTTCTCCACTTGTGCCATCATGTTTAGATCTTGTGAGCTGCCTATCATGATCAAGATCATCTTATTGTAATGCTACATGTTGTGTTTGCTGGGATCTGACTTATATTGATACCTATGTGGAGCTGAATATTATATTATCATGTCTATGTCATTTGTGATCTTGCATGCTCTCCGTTACTTGTTGAAGCCTTGGCCAAGTGAATACTTGTGACTCCAAGAGGGGGTATTTATGCATGATAGTTGGGTTCAACCTCTATTTAACCTGGGATAGTGACAGCAAGTTCTAAGGTTGTAGATGTGTTGTTGCCACTAGGGGTAAAACAGCAATGCTTTATTCAAGGATGAATGTATTGTTTACATTACGCACATTACTTAATGCAATTGTCTGTTGCTTGCAACTTAATACTGGAAGGGGTACGGATGTTAACCGGAAAGTGGACTATTTAGGCATAGATGCATGCTGGATAGCGGTCTATGTACTTTGTCGTAATGCCCAAATGAATCTCATAGTAGACACCACTCACACATGCATGTTATATGCACTTATCAATTGTCAATTGCCCAGCTGTAATTTGTTTACCCAGCATGTTAGTTATCTTATTGGAGAGACACCACTAGTGAACTGTGGACCCCGGTCCATTCTTTTACATCTGAAATACAATCTACTGCAATCATTGTTCTCTACTGTTTTATGCAAACAAACATCATCTTCCATTCGATACGTTTAACCCTTTGTTTTCAGCAAGCCGGTGAGATTGACAACCTCACTGTTAAGTTGGGGCAAAGTAATTTGATTGTGTTGTGCAGGTTCCACGTTGGCACCGGAATCCCTGGTGTTGCGCCGCACTACACTCCTTCACCAACACCTTCGAAGCAACCTCGTTTTCCTACTGGTTCGATAAACCTTGGTTTCATACTGAGGGAAAACTTGCTGCTGCACTCATCATACCTTCCTCTTGGGTTCCCAACTGACGTGTGACGTACAAGCATTGTTTCTGGCGTTGCCGGGGAGATATTCCCTCGT